>UZAF01016253.1:18640-62318 GCA_900617895.1 Haemonchus placei | reverse complement strand
TTTTCTTCGCCTCCTGAGGAAGCACTCTTCAGGCGGTGCAGCATATTCCATATGATGCCCTTCTTAGCGTTGAATGAGTTGGCGGAACGGGAATAGACCAGTGTGCTTCTGCTAATAGGCTTGCGATCCGGTTCAAGCCTGAAGGTACCCGCTGGTATTCGACCCTGAACGTTGATAAAAGCTAGCCAATCGTCAATTCCTTTTACGTAAGTTCATATGTTCCGATTGTTAATTCAGCAATTCGAAACCGATGTCCATCTCTAAGTGGGAGGAGCACGCAATAAAGCAATCGTCTATATACCGACAGTAAAAATGGATCTGTGCTCTGAAACAGGTTGCTCAATGACGACATGAATGCCAGTGCGAGTACTAGAGAAAGCCTTTGCACACGGTAGTCCTCTGATTTGCTGGTGGCATCTCGCTAGACCATTTGAATATGTTGTACGACAGGCACTCTCCGAAGAGTATCATGACGTGAGCGACTTTATTGCGTGCTCCTCCCACTTAGAGATGGACATCAGTTTCGAATTGCTGAATTAACAGTCGGAACATATGAACTTACGTAAAAGGAATTGACGATTGGCTAGCTTTTATCAACGTTCAGGGTCGAATACCAGCGGGTACCTTCAGGCTTGAACCGGATCGCAAGCCTACTAGCAGAAGCACACTGGTCTATTCCCGTTCCGCCAACTCATTCAACGCTAAGAAGGGCATCATATGGAATATGCTGCACCGCCTGAAGAGTGCTTCCTCAGGAGGCGAAGAAAAAACAGAACTGGCACGACAGGCCGTTCGCATAGCACGGGCAAATATTTACGAAACCTCAAGATTTTATTTCGACGCAGACAAATAATGGCAGCGCAGAATAGTCACGGGGATGAGAAAACGAAATCCATTTTGTGCTCTACTGATATCAGACGAATAAAGTGTGGCCATACGATTTTCATTACAGGTTTTTAAAGGCAGGTTTTCATTACATAGTTAGTGATTTGGATATTCCTCTATCGAATATCAAACAACAAAACTGCCTGCATGACCGACTGCGCAGAACGCCTTCGCGTGTCATATGCCCATATGGTTAGGAATGAGACTGGTTGATATCCGGTGTTATGTATTTAATATCGTGTCTTCAGTGTAAAGAGAAGCATCTTGGAAAANAAAACAGGCAATCCTCTGTGCACCAGGATGAAGTAGCGCCCGGATGGAATGCAAAAGTCAAGGATAGCTTTTCCCCTGAGAAGACATAGGGTACATGTCGTGGGAACACGATATCAGAGGATGACGGTCACAATATTATCACGTGAATCCGATATTGCATTGACTTTAGAGGCCGTTTAGACCTTGCCCTAGGCCTCTGAAAGTAACGGATGGGGAAAAAGTGCGTGGCGATCACCACAGAGCTGGCGCCCTTTGCGGCATCATGCGGCCATTGACCGAGAGGGGGGGGGTTACTCTCGGCAGAGCGGGGTCAGGAGGTTTATAAAGTAATCGATATGAGGTGAATGGGAAGGGGCGAACGCTCAATGCCTTGAGTAGCTTCTGGAGAGATTTAATCGACTCTCAGAGGCCCCTGAAGCAAGGTAATCCGAAGCTCGTCCTATTTAAACCGTAGTCCTTCCGGCTTGTAATGATCGGTGGACTGCACAGGTCGCTTATCCTAATGGTTAGCTAACAACTTCTGACTTCGTAGTCCACGCTATTTGAACTTCCTCTGTAGATTGAAAGAGTGGTCGACCAAATAGTTTTTGAATGGCTCTTGTCTTCTCAGGCTCCGAAGAAGGCAAAACCACCGGAACGTGAGCCCAATAAAGTTTTGCTGGGATCTCTGTTCCTAAGAAGTATAATTCCAGCTGAGAGGGAACATGCCGAGATTCATAGGCACTTGGACACTTTATGTGTCACGTTCACAAAAAAAGCCATTATTATCGTGCGCGAAAGCTGTAACTCATAGCTTGGGTGACCACAGAATTTTTATTTCAAATACTGGCATGCTTCGTGGGCTATACAACAACTTTGCAGACTGGACTTCACCATTCCACAACGGAGTCATTGGTAACATGAAAAGAGAGGCTCGGCAGGGCGATGCCATCTTGCCCGCACTTATCAGTTTTGCTTCCAAAAGTTATCGCGCATCATTCGGGATGAGAACCTATAGGTGTGAAGGTAGACGGCCGCTACTTACATCATCTTCTCTTTGCAGACGACATCGAGGTTATAACACCAAATATCGAGAAGGAGGGACGAAGATTGGTCTATTCAACAGCGCTTGTTTGAAGATCGGCTTAAGAATGGTACATCTTACTCACTTTAAATGTCGAGGATACAGCAAATGTTCCAGTTACGTGTATCTGGTTTGAAATGTCAACATAATAAACGACTTAACTACCGAACATAGCAGAAGGGAACGAGCGGCGTCGGTAGCGCTCAGAAACCTTGAGGGTTCAGAGATGGCACAAGGAATATCCGACTTCTCGCTCACTTCTTCCGAGCTCCGTATGCGAAAGAAGATTAGGGTCGCTGTTGCCTACGCAAAGATGTCACAGATTATGTGTTTCAGGCAGACAGTGCTGTGCGATATTGGGATNGCCCGCACTTATCAGTTTTGCTTCCAAAAGTTATCGCGCATCATTCGGGATGAGAACCTATAGGTGTGAAGGTAGACGGCCGCTACTTACATCATCTTCTCTTTGCAGACGACATCGAGGTTATAACACCAAATATCGAGAAGGAGGGACGAAGATTGGTCTATTCAACAGCGCTTGTTTGAAGATCGGCTTAAGAATGGTACATCTTACTCACTTTAAATGTCGAGGATACAGCAAATGTTCCAGTTACGTGTATCTGGTTTGAAATGTCAACATAATAAACGACTTAACTACCGAACATAGCAGAAGGGAACGAGCGGCGTCGGTAGCGCTCAGAAACCTTGAGGGTTCAGGGATGGCACAAGGAATATCCGACTTCTCGCTCACTTCTTCCGAGCTCCGTTTTTTCGAAAGAAGATTAGGGTCGCTATTGCTTACGCTAAGAAGTCATAGATTATGTGTTTTAGGCAGACAGTGCTGTGCGATATTGGGATTAAGGTAGCAAATGCCTGCGTGGTCGCCAGGCTTCAACACAAATGCTTTGAACGGGAGGATGCTACCCGTCGTGTTCCTCGAGTGAAGATAATCACTGAACTACATTGGCTTGCGATAGGGATCAGTAGGGACATTACTGGGTCCTCTCCAAAATATCGATGATTACGTAACGACGCTCTCCAATTAACTTATTTCCAACCTAAACAGAGCATTTCGGCGAAAGTTACTGGAAAGCGATAGTTTACGATTAGTCTCTCGTGAGCAGTTCGTTGACCACGATTTAGGACCAATAGTGTAGAAGTTTATTCATAGTCGTTTTATTTTGACTTATACATGGGAGTATGTTACTTTCATCCAGACAATATCGTTGACAACAACAAAGGAAATAAGCAAAGCGAAAAACACCCGAAGAATTGAATCGCTTTTCCAACTGAAATACTTTTTTGTATTTATTAACGAAGTCGCAAAAAACGAAAAGGCAGGTCGTAAGTCCGAGAAGTAAGCTTATAAATCATGGGTCATTCGAAATACAATACCATTTGCCTTGATATGAGAACAGTGTACGAAGCACATTTTTGAGTATCATCGAAAGTAACTTTCCGAGCAATACTGTGGCGGCTGACTCGCTCTGTTCCATATAGTTAATCAAGATCTCCAAGCCTTGCTGAAACCTTGAATATCGGACCTACTGTGAATGTGATACTTGCAGGAGAAACTTCAAAGGATTTTTTCTATGTACGACAAAATAATTAACGAATCATCATTGATGTGTTCAGGAACATTGCTTAACTATAGCCAGGTCAGTCGCAATCTTTCACATTTTGACAACGAATATTCAAACGCATGCTATTTTATTCTTTTCATGTGCTATGTAATAGGTTAAGTAGTAAATTAGTATGACAATGTGGCAGTGACGACTCCTAGAAATCATTGATTAGTAAAGAACTAGCCAAAAGGTACGCACAAAACGCCTATTTGCATCTTCAAAGAGCTTGAGCGCCAAGTAACCGGCGATAGTAAATACTCTATCAGGAGTTCTGACGGGGTGCTCAAAAAATGATAAGAGAGCAGAGGATATTCCTATACTCAAGATACACGTCAAAACGATTATGCCTTGCGTCTGGCGGAACGTTTGCTTACATTTCTCAACAGTCAGCTCTCAGTATTCGACGACTTCTAAAGCCGGTGGAGGCGTGAAATATTGAGAGGTGGTTGCTGAGAAATGAATGAAGACCACCCAATAGAGATACTCCTACTATTCCCTCATAGGCACAGTTTAGGATAGAAATGGTTTCTACTATCACTGTTGCCATAAAAATCGACCTCTACAGAGGTTAACCAGGGGAGGGTTTCGACTTATCATGGATGGAACTTTGAGTAGAGACCTAAGTATATCGATAGGGCTTGGAAAGTTTTTAACAAATATGGAAACTAAAACTGCAAAATGAGTCTACCAAAAAAAGTTGGGAGCGTTCAAAATTTGCATGCTTAAAGCATGGCGAGATTGTGCCAGTTAATGAGCGCATAACCCGCAATGGCCACGAGTGTCACTAAGGCGTAGTGGCAATGCTCTCCCTTTTTAGTTGAAGATGAGGGTTCGCCTTCGTCGTCGTTTTGGAAAACGTGCTTTCATCCGGATGAAAGTTCCTAAATCGTTTTTCTCACTAAATTATGTCAGCGCTTTATTTCCGCTATCATTTGCGATCACCTATCTATCACTTTTATCGCACTTATTCAAAATTTCTTGAAGTGTAGGGGAAAACCCGAATCGCTCGAAACAGGTATGCGTGAAAAGCTGAATACTAATTAAACAACCCAA
Organism: Haemonchus placei; assembly: GCA_900617895.1. Taxonomy (NCBI): domain Eukaryota; kingdom Metazoa; phylum Nematoda; class Chromadorea; order Rhabditida; family Trichostrongylidae; genus Haemonchus; species Haemonchus placei. Next base: position 57,419 of record UZAF01016253.1, on the reverse strand, counting down.
GAAATGAGTAAAGCAGGTACGTTGTTCACGAAGCAATTTTCATATGTACATGTTGTCTCTCCAATCGATTCGAGACCAAAAATACACGTTTTCTTTACCCATTTTTTTAGGTTGTTTCATCAACGTTGAGTTTTCTCGCGTGTCCAAGACTATTTCAGTTCGGGCGTGGGTATATAGGCTCCGGTTTTGAAAATGAAAGAGCGATACAAAAATGAGCTGGAGAAATTTTATATAAATGAGGTGATAGGTGATAGATAGGTGATCACAAATGATAGTTGAAACAAAGCGCTAGTGTGAATTAGTAAGGAAAAGCGGTTTGGGAGCTTTTATTTGGATGAAAGCACTTTTTGTGAAAACGGAAACGGCTACGAGAGCGAACCGTTATCGCTCACCCTGGAGAGGGAGAGCAAAGCCACTATGCCACGGTGACCATGTGGTCATTGCGGACAACTGCGCTTATCAACTGGCACTATCTGTCCACGCTTTTAGTACGCAAGTTTGAACGCTCACAACTTCTCTGGCAGTCTCATTTCCAGGTTGAATTTCCACGTTTGTTGATAACATTCTAAGCCCTATCGATATACCTAGGTTTCTACTCAAAGTTCCATCCATGGAAAAGTGAAACCCTTCCCTGGTAAGGGCTCTAAAACTGGTTTGGCCAAGTACGCACACAATTAGCCGTGACCTGATGACCTTTTTGAGAATGTACCATTCACAATGAAGCGCCAGGACACTGCCAAATAGTAAGCTTATGTGTTGAAGAAGATGTAAGTCATTCTTTCAACGGATTCCCTGATCTAAACAAGCGCGCCGTTGTCTGTAAAACAAAGGCTATTTGATTACCGCTAGTCGAACTGAACTACCTTGTGTTTAGATTTTGAATGCGCACGATTCGCTTCAGAGGCATCGAAAAAAAATTTGCCAGATGTCGTTTTGTAACACTACGGCTGTCTTCTTTGCCCATTGGTGACATCCTGTCGTGAATGTTTTGTAGAGTCCACGAAGCATCCTTATACATGGAGCAGGGAAACATATCCCGATATTGACAGTAACATGACCGATCATTTTTAACCCCCGCTAGAATCCTGTTTGCTAGCATTCGCATGACTGTCCTTCGACCAGTGTTCTGTTGAGTCTGTCGAGAATGGCCTTTGTTAGGAGTTTGGAGGCTACAGAGAATAATAAGACAGGACAATTGTTGCCAGTATCCTCCATTTGTCCACTTCTGCACAGTGACACAGTCATACTAGTTTTACCCGAAACGGGTCCTTCGCATTCTGGATGAATAGTCAGGCCGAGATTTAAAAAGGACTGTTGAGAGAGCCTTTCAAGTCTGCTTTCGCTCTATTAGATACGAACCTCTTATAAACCTGCAACTATGAGTACCACAATGAGTTTCGGTGAGAGCACTAGCAGTTAAGCCACAATAGATGTTCTACCACGCTATCTCGATTCGGTCCTTTCCTTGATACTTTTATGGAGTAGCCTAGATAAGGCTTCCATGGTATTCTTGAAGTAACTCAGATAAAATTGTTCCATTCGCGTCTCAGAGCAGCTCTTAAAGGTATTCAGACGACAGACGTGGCATGAAAGGAGTATTAAGACAGGTTGTCAATTCAGTGCTCCTGCGTAGAGCTTGCTGCAAGCAAATTATGTCAAAAATTGGTCTACCCTGTCGGGCTAGGTCATAACTACTTGTTTGAATAGTGAACTCCATTGGGAATGTCGCAGATTCGTTGGGGTTTCCGAAACACGGTTTCCTTTAAATGTGGTATACGGTGAACACGATCTTTGAGCTTTCATCACGACTTATCTAGGCCGCTTTCTGGGCTAATGGAGCCCCATATGTCAAACTCGGAGACCACGGGTTTATGCTAAGAGTGCACATCAAAAACAATTTTTGTCGTCGAATACGTTCTCAGAAAACCTCTGACGAGGTCGTGTGGAGGACCCACAGCATTGCAGTGCCAGACCTAGTGACTTGTCAATTTCAGGGTTCTCGATGTTTCATTCAAAATTCAGCAGGGATAGCCTGATGCTCGAGAGTGCAGGTCACTAATCTACGTAGAAAGCAACTACGATTTCCATCAAAGCAGAGGTGGCGCCCACGAAAATTCACAAAAACGAACTGGTACCGACGTTGAAATCAGGTTGATAGTCTGGGTAATAAAGTAGCCCTTTCAACAAATATGCTCAAGCCCGCTGGAGAACTTTTTCGTGAGCGGGTAGCCACTTGGAGAAGGCGAGCAGGGACTCGGTCCGAATTCTGTTAACCTTACGCTACCTACTAATGAACAAACTCAATCGAAGAACTCAGTTCAAAATCGAATTGTGAACATAACATCGCTAACTTACTGATCCGATAAAGCGCAGTAGCATCAACATGCTCTGCGTCTATAAGGCACGCCCAAATGAAGCAAAGGTCTGAAAATTGGGGAAGTGTTAAGCTTTGGTGCAACGGAGAATTACCAAACAAAATGGTGTGACCATAACAGGAGCTTAAATTCTATAGGGCTCTGTTTCCGCTGTCGAAAAGATCAGTGCTAAAACCATATCTACTAATATAGACACGAGAGATACTTCACAGTAATACCCGCGTATGCAATGCTGTTGCCCCGATTACAGAAAGCATTAATCTCATCTGAACCGTGACCATGTTGTCAAAGCAGTTGCTTGGGGCACTAAGTCGTCAAAATCCGTAGGGCAAGATTGGAAGAAAACCAAGAAAATGTTCACGGAGATGGATGAACAAGTGTCAGAAACAACGAATGAGAGAGGGTTCTTGAACTGGCTTTAGCTCACCAATAGGCGAGGATTTCTCTGGCTGAGGATCAACTCTGCAGTTCGGAGAAGCGTTCAGCCATTGAGCCTTCCGGAGGCAAAGATAAGAGCGGAGCGGAGAGCCCGGCGATGGGAGCTGCGACCACTCGGAACGGGGGATACTGCATATCATAAGGATTGGTGCAACAAACTTGAAACACTATGTCAGAGGTCATGCTACGGTGTGCAAGGGAAAGCTGGGGAGATCGGTTCGGATTCAGAACAGGCAAGGCAGCATGGCTACGGCACCATGAAGTTGAATGAGTTTGGAAGCAAAAAAAGATTTCCCAGCATGCGCATTCCCAGGACAAGAGCTATTAGGTGAGAGCAGTACAAACAGCGACGAGCCATTCTGAGGAAAGCCGCCGAGGTCGGACGAAAACGGACGGACACTGAAGCAGGCTCTAAAACAAGAACTAAACGACAGCTCAATAATAGAAGCGGCAGTTGGTCATATCGCACTGTGGGCAAACAATGGGATCCGTCAAGCAATAGTAGAAATAATTGCTGGAGACGCTGTTGATTCAGGTTGTTAACTAATTGAGGCATGGGAAGCAACGGAAAAACTAATCTTCAGAGGCATCCCGAGGTTCTTAAACCCTTTAACTGCTGCAGGGAGAACTCAGGTGTACTAATTTTCTCAGCTTCGAACAGAAGTGGGTCGCGATAAAATGTTCTGACTATCATGAGACCGGAATGACTCCGCATCTCATGAGAATGTATGAGCGGCTAGTCGACTGAAAAGGGAGGGGACTTGCCCCGACCTTACAAAAGCAGTTTGTCTCCATGCTTTGAAGCTTCGAGACGATCGCCATCTTTCTAGCAAGAAAAGATAGGGAGAAGTAGTAAAGGTGATACTCTTAAGCCTCTCAAGATCGAACAATTTATTTGGCCGTCTATGCTGCTTCGCCTTCGTCAGGGCCTGAAATAGCGCAAAGTATTTGGGTGACATGCCCGCCCAAAAGCCTTAACAAAACTCCAACAAAACTCCAAAAAGACCAGCAAACCTCCAAAGGAATTGATCGAATAAGGAATGCATTGCTCTCCTTGGAGTCCGCCGCTAAAACAGGACGACCACCCTCGCAATAACTGTTGTTTCAAAATACCAGTGACACCTCCCACTGGCGTCATCGTAGAACAAAGGTTACATAGGTCAAGGAACGGTGCGAGTTCACGGGTTATGGCTACACACTTCTCCTCCCTGTCCATAAGGGGCTCTTTAGCGGTAATCCAAAACGCTTCCAGGGTCATTCGTGCCGCGATATCGGGTTCAAGTGCCAATATGGATACGGAGACGGCGAAGGATAGAGTTGCGTGGAATAAAACTGGAAATAATCTGCCTGGGGTACTAATTTTTCAGGTAGTCAGGCGAGTATTGTAAGCAGTTGCGTGGTCTAGCTAGGGCAACGATTAGCTCCTGTGTTGGCCATAGCATTCAAGTCGAAGATCGAGAAGCCAGTACTGGACCGTGGCCTAAGCCTATATTACCGTTACATTGATGACTGTCTTATTCTATGTTCGACTCAGGAAGAAGTGGACATTTGCTACGATGTCCTTAACAGGCAGTCACAAAACATCAAGTTTACAAGGAAAAAGCCTGTGAGGGATGGCTGCCGTTTTTGAATATCCAAGTCCAGGTAATACTGGGCATAGCAAGAGCAAAATGGTACCGCAAGCCAAGCTGTACGAACATAATTGTCCACTCCCAGTCGGCGCACTCCATAAAAACCAAACAGGCGGTGGTCAGTAATATGCTTAGAGTCGCAAGTATGGTTTCATTCGATGCTGAGCTAAAGAAGGAGTTTTTGCGCATGGCCCAGAGCATTGCCTCATTAAACGGATATCCGTGCTCGGGGTCAACACGATGGAGGTATTTCTCTACACCGACAGTCCGAAAAAGAACACAATTGACAAGGCGACTTTTTGTTTGTCTTTTATTTCCGAGGAATTGAGTAGATCTATCCAATCCATTATTCGTCGGTGTGGTCTTCAAGACGTTATACGGATGGTCGAAATACCTCCAAACACCCTTCGGAAGCTTCTTGTTCGTAGTCGACTCTACGATACCGTATGTGACACTCCTAATTGTGTGGTATGCCCTCATGGCAAAGTGGAGGATTGCATGAAGGAGGGAGTGATCTACTCCATACGTTGACAAATCTGCGGATGCGAGTACATAGGAGGAACAGGTCGCCCTTCTTGCATTCGGGTTAAAGAACATCTAAGTGGGCTGGCTGGATCAAGGATGCACACCCCGCTAGGAACCCATCGGGTTTTATTCCACGCAGGTTGATCCTTTGACGTCTCCGTGTCCATATTGGCGCTTGAACCCGATATCGCGGCGCGAAAGACCCTGGAAGCGTTTTGGATTACCGCTAAAGAGTCCCTTATGAACAGGAAGGAGAAGTGTGTAGCCATAACCCGGGAACTCGCACCCTTCCTTGACCTGTGTAACCTTTGTTCTACGATGAGGTCAGTGGGAGGTGTTACTGGTATTTTGAAACAACAGTTATTGCGAGGGTGGTCGTCCTACTGCTTGCGACGGGCTCCAAAGTGAGCAATGCATGCCTTATTCGATCAATACCTTTGGTAGTTTGCTGGTCTTTTAGAAGTTTTGTTGGAGTTTTGTTAAGGCTTTTGAGCGGGCATGTCACCCAAATACTTTGCGCTATTTCAGGCCCTGACGAAGGCAAAGCAGTCGAAACGTTGGCCAAATGAATTGTTCAATCTTGAGAGGTTTAGAGTATCACGTTTACTACATATCATGCCAAGGTTGGAAGAAAGTCGATCATGGACTATTTTGAGGGAGAAGTATCGAGAAAATCTGAGACACTGAGAGATCTGAGACTCTAGACTTCCTCAATCTTTAGAAGGCGTTCGACCAGTCTTCTAGAGAGCTCTACGAGAACGAACGTTCCGAAACACATAATATTCTCGGTTAACCACTAGACCACTACTCGCATTTTAACGAAGGGTATGGAGGAGTCACCGATGGGGTACGCCAAGAAACATCTCTTAACCCGTTTCTCATTTCATTAACACTGAATTTAATACGAGAAGATACTCCTCCATTCCGATGACATCGCTCTGATGGCGAAGAATAGATAAGAACTGTAAGACAAGCTGCAGAATTGCATAGCGGAAAATGGGCTTAGGCTGAGCGTAGGCGATTTCTTGCTTGGAGCCATGCCCAGTTTTAATTGTAAGCGGTCTCGGAAGGGAGGGAGCATCAACAGGATGCACGACCCCTGTAGGAGGCACGGCTCTGATGTCTAGGTTGATCTAGCCGCTGGTGTTATCTGAACTACGTTGAATAGGCCCGAATAAACGCAGTAACGTTGCGGTGGATGAAGCGGCGAGAGTTCACTGGTATCCTCTGCCATCAACAGTGCTTCATGGTGCTCAAAGGTTATTGATGAGTGAACATTGTAAGACTATGAACCCTTTCCCTTTGTCCAATATAAAAAATAGATCACGTTGTGCGCCGTGTCTCGTTAGCTCTCGTTTTTCTTTCTCGCGATCTTCATTTACTAGGCCTGAAAAACTCTCGCACTTTTGCCTCCTTAAAATTGCTCACGCTTCTGCCAGAGATTTTAGGAGTTCACTCTTGCTGTAGGAAGGAGAGGAGGGGGGAGTGCTCTGGTTTCTCCACGGATGATGGAAGGAAATAGATAAGCATAAACTGCTCAAAATCTGTAGCCGAGAGAAACGAATTGCTGCCCTCTGTCCCGTGCTCAAACTGCTTAAAGGTTCTCGACGATGACGATTTGTACAAAATGGCCGAATAAAGTGGATGTACCGATAACAGGCCTGTTCAAAGCATTATGAAACTTACAAGGGAAGGATCCCAAGTCGAAGTGGCCATTTTTAGAATGGGACCTATACTGCTAAACGTATTTTTTGATGCTGATTCCGAATCTGCTTTCAAAATCTGCCAAGCGATTGTCTGAACGAAGTTATGGAGGTGGTCTCTGGAGAGCACCTAACAGGGAGCAAACACAAAAGACATGGTCGCCGGTGCTCAACAAGTGGCGGCTTGGAGTAGAGGTAAGCGTGACGCTTCGTAGGCATGAGACAAAGGATCGTGTTTGGTCGGCGGCAGCGCTTTTGCATTTTGCAGGACATTTCCCTCCAAGTTGTATAAATCTTTTTTTATTAGTTTTACCGCCTTCGGCAACTCTTTGAATGCTTGAGGTGAAGCAGTTCCTGCCCAAACAGTCTTCTCTCAGCAATAATATCGATCAGTTTTGAAAAAGATGGAGGTTGTGGTCAGTTTTTACAAAAGATGAGGGTTGTGTAGTGTCGCAGCTCGGTTCCTGTGATGATTTCCTTCAAGGAAGGAGCAGAAGTTGATAGATAGTTCCTCTTCTATCTTGCGAGATGCCACTTACAAAGACCTCGATATTGAGTGCCAGGAAGACTGCGTGATTGAGGACGAGGAGGCCTATTAAGTGAGGAAGCCCGATGATGAAGAGGAAACAGCATGGACATCCAGAGGGTCGTTGATGTTTGGTAATGTGAAAATGTTCAAATAGCAGATACAAGTTCTTCTTCCCAAAACATTATTGGAGCGAGATAACCAATTAAATCCTCATGATCTCGAATCTAGACGTCAGATGCTTCAACCAGGAACTGCTTCACCTTGAGCTTTCAAAAAGTTGCCGAAGGCGGTAAATCTAATATGAAAAGATTTTTACAACTTGGAAGAAAAAGTCCTGCAAAGTGCAACCGATCCTTGGTCCCATGCCTATGAAGCGTCACGCTTACCTCTACTCTAAGCCGCCCACTTCCTGGATACCGGCGACCATGTCTGTCGCGCTTCCCCCATGTTGGGCGCTCTCCGGAAACCACCTTCAAAACTTCGTTCAGAGAATCGTATGGCAGATTTTGAATTCAGATTTGAACAGATTTGAAATCAGCATCAAAAAATGCGTCTAGCAGTGTTGGTCTCATTTCGAATGGCCACATCGACTTGCGATCCTTCCCTTGTTAGTGTTACATGGTACAAGGTGATCGTGGAAGCTATTGCCTAGAAATATAAATGAGCATGTAGTCCTTAGCAACAGTCATGAGACGTCCAAACCATGGATGTTTGAATCGGCGAGTTCGATCGAATTTGAGATGAAAATTTTCGATCAGATCTACTTCCATCTCCCTCAGAGTTGAAGGCACAGTTTACGATATTTCTGGAACGGTTGGTTTTCAACGATTAATGGAGCTAAATTTCCACGATAGTGCAACGGTAGAGAAGAAAACGTGAAAGGCGGCGTATTTGAATAGATAGTGGTTTTAGAAAATACTAAAGTAGGGGTTGTACGAGAAAGTGACAACAAATGTGCGTGGAAGGGGCATTTGGCCTCAAGTACAGCCAACTACAAAGAGCCAAAAATGCTCGAAAATGCTATCCAGCTGGCGATCCGGCATAAGTGGTTTATTCTCCGCTACTCTCTTCTTACTGCTACTCAAACAGAACTGGTATTCAGAAGAATATTAGCCTAAAGTCCAACAAGGCCAAAGTTGCTCCGATACGAACTCCGGTGCCCGGCAATTAGAATCTATAGTCAGCCTAATAAGGAGGGGCTGACATTCACACGGTACAAGCTGCAGTATAGTGCTTTCGATTACGATACTGCATGTGAACTATGACAAGTTAACAGTGGAACTTTTCCGCAATCAGAGTATAGAGAATATAGTCAACTAGGAGGATAAGACTTACATTTCTAGCGATACTAAAGAGCACTATGCTAATAGAATGATAGTTTTTTCAAGTGAGGAGCGCCTAGTGATGGAAGTGAACATGATTTTGCGAACCTTCTTTGAAGCTTGACGCAGTCAGTAGAGCTACGAGTTTCTTGCACATAAATGGAGCATGTTTTCATACTACTTCAAAATGCATGTAGAAGTCAGTGAGTACGACGGAAAATAACTCCCCAAGGGTAAAACTGCTTGATGCATTTTTTCTCAGGTTCCTGAGAAAGCACTGCGAGGCTATGCGCTTAGCGTTCGTAGGTTGCTTTAGTGGCATCGGATTAAGATATTTATTTATCGTTTCATGGGCTGCATTACTCTATATGTGGACAGCGACAGACTAACTTATTTTTAGGAATCTCGCCGCAAAAAAGCATGTGGTCTTCTTCAGAGCAACATATATCAGAAATTTTTACCAGAGAAGCAAATTTTTCTGCTTTTATTGAAATCGTCACGCAAAGGAGTACTCAGAGCAACATCTTTCCCAAAGTATGGAGCAATGCAATTCCATATACTGCATCTTCAATACATGAGATCCGTCGGCGATAGGATATAGTTGGATGAAACTGTAAACGTTTCGCTCTACCGAGGCATCATACTGCATCAAGGCAGACTACAGTATCGCCATAAGGAGTTTGGAACTTGCTGGAACGGAAACGCAACTTCGCTTTTTGTTTTCCAGCGAAGCTGAGTTTCGAGGCATCCTCGTGGATTCATTGAGTTCAGCGGCAATTCGATGGAGGGTAATGAAGGGATCAGTTGCTAGTTGTCAAAGTAAAGAAATTCGGCAGTCTACTTGATTATAGTGATCTTTCTACTGTGGAGTGACCCTAAATATCAGTACGCGGGGTACCTTGGCTGAGTGACCACATTCTTTCCCATCCCAGACCATATTATACGGTCACATTGTAAACTATTCGAGTCCCTAGAACAAGTGTTATATATTTTATAGATCACTTCTGAGCGCTTTGTTCCCACTTTCTGTCCTCTGTTTCTTTCGGTCTCGTATATTCAGAACGGGAGCGCGCAAATTTACGTGATCGGGCTCAAATGGACAAAAGCCAGCATTCTGGCAAAACATTGAGATTGCTGGCATGCCACAGTTTTTAGACCTGGTTACCGTTGATACGATGTCCCGTTCCATTTCCTATGCAGCTATCGCCACGTGCTCTGCGCCCTTCACATAATGTGGCCGGGCAGCGCCTCAAGGACTTGCGTGTTCGGCTCAACAAAATGAACTCCAACCGGAGGTGCAATGGCCAACTATTGAGGATATGCCGCGTACTAATGTTTGGGCTCTGTAACAGGATTAATCTTGCCTGTCAAGTTGCTCGGTGGGTGTACTGTCTGTGGTCCGTATTCTTTATCGATTCCATCGCTATCCTCCCAGACGTGAACGACTAATTCATACTCCACACTTGAGAGAATGCCTAGAATTTTGAGTCCATCAGAAGAAAGCCCATTCTCGATCCTCAGAGGACCGTACGAAGGAGGTGTGAAGGCGGTCCCTTCTAGCTTAACTCTCTTAGGCGTCAACATTGATTGCTTTATCTTCAAGGCACAGTGCATTTTACATATTGAGAGAAGAAGTTCATTATTGAAAGCTTAGCTTACAGATAGATAGTCGCTTGAGACCACTACTGCGCATTTTATCACGCACACACGAGTATGATGATAAATTTACGGAGAGCGGGCAATTATGGATCGATAATGAAGGCGATCTTACGACGCGGTAAGCTAGCTAAGCTTCTCATTTTGACTTTAACAACGCTTTTTTTTATTTTGTGGTTGCCAGCACTTTCGAATAAAATTGAAATAAAATTGCAATGAAGGTCTTTGTTTGCTGTCAAAAGGATTTTGTTGGTTTAGATGGTCATTTGCTGCGGCTGTTTTGTACGCACTAACTGTGATAACCTCGACGGGTGGGTCAGACTTAAGTCTTTTTTATAGAGTCCTAAATGAATATTGCTCACTCATTTCTCCAACAAACTAAAATACTGAATGGAAAAACGCTCTAGACCTCTAGTTTTCTAGCCGCTAACAACAGTAAAGTCGCCTGAGCTGAAAAGGAATCGGAATTGAACTGTACACCTCGTCCATTTGGATCTGAGCACTTTGTGGAAATTTCTCTTCCATTTCTCCTTCAACTCTCATAGGCCGTCCTCTCATCTTCCCTCTAAACACCTGAAATCCGCTGCACAGTCAGCACGACTGCTTGCTGCTCTCTTTCTGCTTTTAAATTGTTGGCCTGAGAAATTGAAAAATCTTTTTTGTTCTTTTCATGAAAGTCAGTAAGTGTGATTTTAGCGGCGCAGAGAATTTGAATATATTCTCATATTAATACCGTTTCGAAATATTGAAGTCGTCTTTAAGTGAAATTGGAACAAGTTGATGGTGTACTGTTGAACGATTACAAGTGATTTGATGCTGAAATATATATTAAAATAGTCCCCTCATGGTCCAACCGCTTTATTTGCCCAACCTTGAGTAGCACTGAATTCATTCGCAGGATTAATCGAGTGATTAATAATGTGTAATAACTATAGATTAGTCTCAAATAAACAAAGGATAAACTAAAGTAAAAATAGAAAGGACTAGCAAAACGAACGAGAAGGAAAACTGGACTGGCAATGGAATGCGGTGCCTGTACAACTCTCAGACAAAGCTCCAGCTGTTGCTCCTCGAATCAAGAGGGATTTGGAACGTGTTGGATCTTTTGCTTTGCTAGTCTAGCTCGCTTCTGCGTTACTCCAGTTTCAGGGTCAGGATGTCGAAAATAAGAGTTCCAAGCCAAGTCATTTGCTGATTAGGTTGAGCTTAGTTCTTGTCTCACCTGGGTGTTCTCACAATCTTTCGAATCGGTGTACCATATTCCGCGCACTATCTAGCGTCTCACAAATTGCTGAATGGCGATTCCTTCGCTCACAGTGGTTACAATTTTTTCCCAAATTGGATAGCTCTGCTTTCCTTCACAGTCGACCTATAAACACAATAAGCACCGCCTCTCATCGTGTAGTCTCATGCTATCTGGTACTATCGGACAGGAATCACTATATTGCCTTTCATGAGCTCCGCAGAAGTTGCAACCCACTTCGGCTTCTTTGTCCCGGTCAAGTCAACGTTTAACTACTTCCTGGCAACGAAGTAGTCTTTCCAGAAAATCATTGGCACTGCTCTGTTCACTTGCATTTTTCCCCTGATTGCTCCCATAAGTTTTCAAAGGAATTCCAGCAGTGATTTCTCGTATCTGGATCCTGGTTTCGGAAGCTCTTTTTTGTCTCGTCTGTACGATATTGCTTGGCAGCCCCAGGCGCCATCGAAAGCACCTTGACAACATAGGTCTAAGATGATTTCGATACAGCGTAAATTTCGTAGAAAAGACATGCTGAGCTGGGTTAGAAACAATCACAGTTCTGCCCTTTCAGGCGTCCTGTTCTCAATGAGGGCTCCTTAGCAGTTCTTGTTCAAAAATGGAATCCGTCAGTTTGATTTCACCATAGCTAGAACCTTTACATGCTTGCATATGCGCCACACCGCTTGTTATTTAGGTAACGAATATCAGCGTCTCTTATATATTTGACGGTTTCGCGCTCGCAATAGACTCGCAAGGTTCTCCACCTGATTTCTTACAAAATATAAGGCCTCAGTTAGAATCAATCGTGTAATCTCAAGCAAGCTGCTGACGTCCTTTTCGTAGATATGGAATTAACGCGGAACGCACCCACCTTCTGGCATGCTAGTGAAGAATTGGTCACAACCAATGTCCATATGAAAAATAAAAAAGCAATCGCCTCTCTCCGTTGTCGGGGTCTGCATAGCGGAATATTTTCATTGATGATCGTATAAGGCTCAGCTTGCCTATGCGGTGCTGTTAACAAGCCAAGCCATGATAGCGAAGTAAGCGCGTGGCATAAGCTAAATCGGTTTACCTATCGTCATGGGTTTATGTGGAAGTATATAGCATAAATTCAGAATGACGTATAGGATAATATGTAGACAATCCCATAAGCGCTCCTTGTGACCAGTATTCTGGATTGAGTAGCAGGGCTAAGCACAGGAAGCGCTGAATATTTTCGTAAAAATCTAGCTTAGGACATGAGAACAGCATGTTTACATGGGTCTATTTTTATGACCATTTGCGTGAGACGAGGTAATCATAGAGCGTCAGTTTTGGAGGAACCAGTTCTTCCAGGGATGGGTTTTCGTATGTGCGGCAGTAATTCGCTGCACATATTTCAATTATGCCAGTAATAGGTGATCTTACGACAACTCCTTTTTCATGACATTTCAAGTTAAATAAATTGTCACAAGATGCTATGCTAGTTTACAAAATCACGTGTGAAATGAAAAGTAGTCATTAAAGCTAACGAAATGGTAAGCTTACAACTATTCTCGATAAGTGACCTGCTCTCGTATAAGCTGATATGGCCCACAATGGATAACTCGCTAATCCGATATTTTGCTGCTTCGAGCCCCTGAAGTCTTCAATTTCTCTCTTGCTATAACATTGGCACAACTGTTTATGACTGGAATATTCTTGTTCCGTGCGTGGTTGCAGGGTGGAACAATTTATTCACTCAACGGCCTAAGGTTTCTACGTTATCGTCTACCTCAGAAGCCTAGGGCAACTCAGGACGATTTGCGCAGTCGTCTAGAGTTGGCAATTTTGCCAAAAACTGTGATCAGCAGACTTAAATGTGGCCTACCCATATGTGTTAGAACTCATAAACTTCTCCAGAATGGTGCACACGTAGAAGACCCCAGCAGGCTTAAAGTAAGACCCACTGTAGGTTGTGTTGGTGGCTCCACTGGAATTGCTGGGTTTCTCGACCTAATCCTAATACAACTATTGCGATTTGTCTAAGCACACACACCAAACACCAGTGGGCTCTTAGAATACTAGGTGAAGCCAGGTTAGGAGTAGGAAATGAAATAGAGTGGTTTGACGTGAATTTATTGTACACAAACATGCCAAGGGAAAGTGCATTACAAGCAGTCCCTGAAATCCTGTCTGAGCATCATACTAGTCTGAATTTGTATGATCTCACTATCAGGCCTATAATGTTGCTGCTCGACGAAGGCCTGAAGTACAATGTCTTGAGGTGGTCGAGTGAATACTACAAGCAAGTGAGAGGACTAGCTATGGGGCAGAGGTTAGCACCGGCGCTGGCTATAGCGCCATGTCTGAAGTTGAGAGGCTCGACTTGGAGTGAAGGCCACTGATTAACTGCCGGTGTATCGATGACTGTTTTCTCGTGTGTTTCACTCAAACTGAGATGGACACTTGTTTTGAATTACTTTATAAGCAGTCTGAACACATCAGGTTCACAAGAGAAAAACCGGCTCTACTTCCTCAACGTTTAAATAGAATCTACGCATGGTATTCGAAAAGCGACGTGGTAACGAAAGCCTAGCAGCAAGAACATCTTTGTCCATTGCAGTCCAACGCGCTTCCATTAAAACAAAAACTGCCGTGATTATAGCGGCTTCTGCAGTTTCGTCTGAAGGTGTTTTCAGAACGGAGTCAAAGAACTGGCTCATCGAATAGCGCAGGACAATGGATATGGTTGCGGTGGGCAGCCTGTGTGGCGTAGAGGACATGCTAGGATGTAATATGGGCAAGAGGAAAAGCAAATAAAGGTACCCTTCTTTGTACCTTTTTTTCTACCGATATGAGAGCTGCCCTTCGCGCCTGCTTCCGGAAAGCCGATCTCCAGGATAGTGTACTGGTGGTCGAGATACCCCCCTTAAACCCTCAAAAGACAGTTGGTTCGAAACCACCTTTATGATCGTAAATGCCAAACGCCCTCCAGTGTGATTTGCCTTCCAGGAAGGAGGGAGACTGTATGATTCCAGGAGTCGCATATCTCATCACATGCCAACTGTGTGGGGAGGATTATGTAGAGGAAACGGGAAAACCTTCCTGCATCTGGATAGAAGAACGTTTGGATGGGTTGAAAAAAGTCTAGAAATATCACATTCCTCCGGATGATCACAAGATAGAGCACCATGAAAATGAGGTTGTCAAGGTCTTTGTTACGATACTGTCTCGAGAAGATGACATCTCAGCGCGCAAGACCGCTGGAGCACTGTGAATCGCGGCAAAGAACTGAAAAATCAACAGGAAGGTCGAATGCGTGGTGATTACCAGGGAGCCCGCGCCAATCGCAGACCTGTGTGACTTTAATGTCACAGTCGATCAAAGTGCGGGGGCGCCCGGGCAGGGGTGTTGGCTGAAAATACCCAAACTCGCTAGTAGATCAATACCAAAGACGATGCGCGACCATCGGCAGGGACCTGACCTTGGATAAGTCATTTGTTAGTTTACATCCTGGTGGGTTCCCTTGAGCAATCCCTCCCCCGACATATGGGTCTCAACACATATAAAAACGCCGATAGAAACTTTGGGCTCAGGGTGCCGACAAACAGCTCCGGTCCATTACAGGTAAGCTTCAACGCTTCTGATTTGCTCCTCTAGAATGTTTTTTTTTGCAATTTGGGAAGGCAACCTAGGATTTACACATATATTTTCGACTCACAAGCTCCGATGAAGGCGAATCCGAAAACGTACGCTGGCTGTGAATAAAGCGTTTGAAAGTTTTGGAGGTTAAGACAACTAAGAACGAATTTGGTTTCAACATGCCGAGTTTAATTGGTGATCGAACACGGGACATGTGCATAGTGCCCAAAAAGCGCATTGCCCCTCTGGCGATCGCTACGGCGAATTCAAAACCCACTATTCGAAGCATAGCTCACCAAGCTTCCACCGCTCAAGCGGATATGAAAATCTGCTGTCGCCATAGGCGACTGTCACTTGCGGATGAGACTTATTGCTGTCTTTCTTGTACCTGTGATAAGGAAGATCACGTTATAATGTCACAAGTTGCAGTGCGGTATACACGGCAAAAGATCGTTGGTTATGGCCGGGCAATCTTCTCCACCGTTCAATTTGGGATTTCTTTGAAAAATTTGAAACACCTCTAATGCCTACCTCGCTGAAATCTCTGTCTCCTGTGCTGATATTGTGCACTTTACCTAGTAGTTTTTGCCGTTGTGCTCCTCAATTTTACACCAACCAGGCGCCGTTATCAGGCTGGCACGCCTCATACTAGCTAAGTGCTCTTTCATTCGTATAGCTAGTTGTCTTCCCCTTTCTCCGATGTATGTTGAACCACATGTCCGGCATTCCACCTGGCAGATCACGCCCATCAGTGTGCAATCACCTGCTTTACCGTAAGGACATATGATGTGATCTTTTGTTATGCAATACTTGTCGTAGAGCCTGTTTTGAACTAATAGCTGCATGATGTTGTTACTAGAAATATTCACCACTTGTACAGTGTGTGTAGGTGTGCAAAACTTAGAGGAGAAAGCACATATCGATTACTGCACTTATGCCAGATAGCAGAGCTCGATAAAGTTTATACCATACCAAGAAAGGACTGTCACGGTATTGCCCTGGGAGCAACTGATAGAAAATCGAAATGAGACAAACAGTTACGACATTTTTATTCAGAGGTACCGATTTTGCATAAGCCTCCACAATTTATCCTGGTACCGCAAAACAAGCGAAGCAATTCCTAATAGGGCGTGTGATCACCACAGACAGCGATGCATGCTCTGCAACGCGATCTAATTCTTTTTACAAGGTTGGTAATGGGTTATTGTGGTAGGGCATTCCACTCCTCTATCAGCGCAATTGTCAATCGCTGGATGGTCACTCGTGCATTTGGACGTGCTGCAATGCGTCTACCCAGCGCAATTCACACGTGCTTGATGAGATTCAGGTCGGAAAAACTGGCACGCCACTCCATTCGCTGGATATCCTCTTGTGCCAAGATCTCATCCACCTGTGCTGCTCGATGCGGTCGCGCATTGTCACCCATTAAAATGAATCGGGGTAAACGCATTGCAGCACGTCCAAATGCACGAGTGACCATCCAGCAATTGACAATCCAGCCCTGAAAAGACGCTTCCAGGAAGGAGTACCTCTTCACAGTAATTCTGACTGGTAAGGGTCGCGCGTTGTCTGGAGGTCAGTACGACAACGAAGCATGACGCCTCTCCATACCATAACACCTCGGCCACCAGAACGATCAAGTTCCACAATGTTTCTGAGAGAAGATCGTGTTTCCACCTCTTGCCATAAGGGTGCGTCCAGAATCACTGCTCACACTGGTTCTGCTCACATCCAAAAAGAGCACACAGCTCTATTCCTCATCAGCCGGTTCGCTATGCTACTGGCACCAATCTAAAGCTCCGGTACTCGTAGGTCCCTTCGCTATGCTCCTGGCACCACCTTAAAGCACCGTTGCTTATAGGTCCATTCGCTATGCTCCTGGCACCAATCTAAAGCTCCGGTGCTCGTAGGTCCTTTCGCTATGCTCCTGGCACCACCTTAAAGCTCCGTTACTTATAGGTCCATTCGCTGTGCTCCTGGCACCACCCTAAACGGTCTCGCCGATTAGCGAGGGTCAAAGGAACAAAACGTAGTGATCGTCAGGCGAAGAGACCGCCACAGTCGTCTTGACATCGTAGTGCGTGAGATGGCTTGCCTTGAAGTCCTGTTAAATATCATTGCAATCACAAGAGCTGATTGACGTGGATCCTCTTTCCTGCTGCACAATATATGGGTTAACTCTTGATGTAGTTGATCTTGGTCGACCATCTACTTTCCTTCAGGCAGCAGAACCAGAGGTTCGGAACGCCCTCCATGCACATGAAACAATGCTGTGAACGATCCCGAGCTCCTGAGCTACACTGGTCATGGATCAACCTTGTTCGAGTTTCCCGATAATCCTACCCGTGTGAAGTTGTACAGATGGTGTCTGCGAGGCATTATATATCCAATGTTACCACCACAGTACTTTTAAGCTATTTGCCGATTGACGGAATGTTTCCTTTCATGCCTATTAACTGCGTCGACTTGCGCAATATTTCGTATTTTGCGCATTATTTGAAGTATTCTTCCGCGAAGGGAAGCCCGCTTCCTGTGCATAACCGTTACAGGTCTGGCAATACTCCCTTACTTTCATTTATTCCCACCCAGTCCTTGATGTTCTATGCCACATTGTGCATCTTCTCCCTAAGTTTTGCACACCAGTGTACAATATCTTGCATCCCAGCCCTGGAAGTGCTCCGCTGTATAGCATTGCCTATTTTATCGGAGATGAAGGGAGGACATAGTGGTAAACTATTTCGGGACGTAGCACACTGCGTACTAATGCAAGATTTTCTACGACTTTGCGACACCATGTAATCGGTGACAGCAGCTATTTCACAAGCTAAACGTCGCGATTCGGTCGTTCAGCTTCTTCCGTGCAGATACTTGTTGCTGTTCTCACCATGTTGCTGACGACTGCACGTCTAATGCTTGTGGATGAGCTAATGTGACGTGAAACAAGATATTTTTAGAACTAGTTTCACGGTGCCATTTCACAGTAACAACGCCACTGGATACTTTGACCTGAGTGTTGAGGTAAGGGAGCTAACAATCGCGTGGGACGATCGAGTGAGTTCAGTGTGCTGTAGATGTTCATTCATGATTCAAAAACACTCATCCATTTCGAACTGCGTTGATGTTACGATGAAACATTCACTGAGACATATACACTACATTGAAGGATTTCGTTATAGAACCGGTTCTTCGTTTTGCCCGTAGAGCACACTGCTAGAACCGGTTCTAGCCCTTGTCTCTTAACAAGTCCTCTGACTTTAAAAGCACTCCCACGTCTATTTGAAGATGCAACACGTTAAACAATCCTTGACGAACGTCGTATGCATTTTACTGACAAGGGAAGGATCCCAAGTCAAAGGGGCCATTTGAAATGAGACCTATACTGCTGGACGTATTTTTTGATGGGGTGTTGGCCTTCTCTCGCATCATTCATTGCTTCGACCTTATTTTTTTGTGCTTACAATCCTCAGCGCTCCTTTTCCGTACAAGAATTAGTGTTTCGAGCATGTCTGAGAACAACATTGAAAAAAACTGATGAATCGAAAATTGCTGCCGTATTTACGTGGAGAAGGCCATTGACCTTCTCTCGCATCATTCATTGCTTCGACCTTATTTTTTTGATTTCAAATCTGCATTCAAAATCTGCAAAACGATTTTCTGAACGAGGTTATGGAGGTGGTCTCCGGAGAGCGCTCAACAGGGGAAAGCACAAAAGCCATGGTCGAGGGCAGTCCAGCAGTGTCGGCTTGGAGTGGAGGTTAGCGTGACGCTTCACAGGCATGGGACCAAGGATTGAGTTCGATGGGGGGCGGCGTTTTTGCGTCTTGCAGGACTTTTTCCTCCAAGTTGTAAAAAGCTTTTTATGTTAGTTCTGCCGCCTACAGCGACTTTCTGGTTGCTGGAGGCGAGTCAGTTCCTACTTAAACCGTCTTCCACCGCTCGGTTAGTTTTTAAAAAGGTGGGGGCTGCGGTCAGTTCTCAAAGAAGGTGAGGGTTGCCATGTGGCAAACTCTGCAAAGTATGGTATATATGGATGGATGTAACACTAAAGGACAAGGCGGAGGAGGAGGAAGGGACTCTTTTGTTTTAAACACTTCGTGCTAGATTGTCGCTTCCGCTCATAATAGGTAAAAGTTACCCTACGGTGAATTCGAAATGTACAACGATAAGTATAGAATTTTTGTAATGCCGGTGGTTGGATTAGATGTCAGACGGTTTGATTAGGAACTGACTCGCATCCAGCAACCAAAAAGTCACTGAAGGCGGTGAAACTAACGTAAAAAGATTTTTCCAACTTGGAGAAGAAAACCTCGCAAGATGCAAAAACGCCGTCGCCCACGAAACTCATTCTTTGGTCCCATCCCTATGAAGCGTCACGCCTACCTCCACTCCAAGCCGCCACTGCTGGACTGACGGCGACCATGGCTTTTGTGCTTTCCTCTGGGGAGCGTTCCCCGGAGACCACCTCCATAACATCGTTCACAGAATCGTTTGGCAGATTTTAAAAGCAGATTTGAAATCAGCATCAAAAAATAAAAATAGCAGTATAGGTCCCATTTCAAATGGCCACTTCGATTCGGGATCCTTCCCTTGTGAGTTCAGAGGTATCAATATTATTAGCATGCCTATCTAATATTTGAGATAATGCTTGTGGGTCTGCTCGCTTGGGATGTTTGTATTATATAAAGCGAGACAACGACAAAAGATTCAATTATATCAGCTTCTCCAAAGTTGTAGGATTGTAATAGTTCGAGGAAATTCTCAGTATTGGACAGGTGAGATCGAACCACGGCTTACAGTGCTATCGAGGATCCACAAGATTCTATCAGTTGGTCCCCCTACACAACTGGTAATGGGCCAAAGTTGTATGAATGTATCAGGCGATGTAGAGAACACTTCGTTGGAGGAGAAATTGTGAGTCTTTATGAGGCTGTAGAAAACTGGGCAGTTTTTGAGTCTACCGACCATCCTTTCATCAATATCAGCAGATCTCGCGGCACTCAACCATATATGATTGGGGCGATTGCACTGTGATGAAAATTCTCTCCCAGTCATGCGACGGTAAACAGAGTGGTCGCTGAAACAGAGCTCGGTTATGGCTCAATCAAGGGTTGAGACACAACGGTGAACTCTTTACCTTTATCACTAACCGCTATGCGTAGCCTTCCATTCAACGCCCTAACGCTCAAGCCCCAAAATATGTTACCATACGTCTTCCCTTCATCTTCGATGAAGTTAGCAATTATACAGCGGAGCGTTTTTGGAGTGTGGCTGCAAGATGTTGTACAATTAGTGAATGTTCCTAATAACAGCAAGCAGCTATCAGTTCAACCAGCCTCCACGACAAGCAGCGCATAACAAAGGATTACATCATATGTCGCTATGGAAAAGCAGGTGATTGCCCTCTGATAGGCGTGATCTGCGAGGTGGAACGCCGGACATGAGGGACAACATACTTCGGAGAGGCAGCAAGATACTTCGCTATACGAATAAAAGAGCATCTAATGGGTTGTCCGAAAAGTTGCCGCCGATTTTTGATTCATCTTTGAATGAAAATTCCTAAAAGAAGAAATCCATTGATTGAGCAATATATCCTCCATTCTGTACAGTAAGTGTTCGCCATCTTCCTGTACGTTCCAGTTCCCCTATTCCATAGAAGGTTCCAGACTTAAAATCGAAAAACCCACTCAAGTGCTTCTTGCAGTCCTCCAGCGAATTGAACAGTTTTCCATTCGAAGAATTTTGCAGAAACCCAAACAAGTGGTATTCCGATGGCGCTATGTATGGACTATATGGGGGGTGTGGTAAGACATCCCACCCGAGCTTTAGCAACTTTTGTCGAGTGGCCAAAAACACGTGTGGTCTGGAGGTACCCTATTGGAAGATTACGCCCTACCAATTGGCCACTTCGGGTCGCTTTTGGTCTACCGCTACCTCCATATTTTCTAGCTAACTGTAGTACCTTTCCTAAGTCATCTTTTGATTGTGCGACAACAGCTCATGGTAAGTGTTTTCCCTGAAATCCCATCAGCAACTCGGCATAGTCATCCACACCTGGATTTTGACTTTGCAGCGATTGTGACGGCTCACTAGGGAAGCTCCACGATCGCTTCCTCTTCTCATTGCTGTACACAATCCAGTTTTCGTCCTTCGTGCTCATGCGTTCCAAAAACGGCTCATTTTTATTTCGTTTGAGCAACGAGTCGCACATGGAGGCGTGGCCCATCGCATTGCGCTCGCTCATTTCGCGAGATATCTAAACATCAAGGCGTTTTACAAAACCAAGTGTCTGCAGATGACCATGAATGGTTACTTCCGGAACACTAAGCCCTTGTCCTACTCCACGAGCGGTAATGTGCCGATTCGCTTCGGTTAACATTTTGGGTTTATCGTTTAAACTGATGATAGTCTCCCTGAGGGTTGCCGGTCTTCGAGGACAAATTCACACTGGTTGGATTTCGCAAATTAGTCATGCACTGTAAGTTCCTCTAGTGCATAGTCTACTCAAACGTCATATATCTCACATGCGGCTTGAGCTGCATTCCAGGCCTTGCTTTAGAAGAAATACTTCGGATGTCGAAAATGCGCGCAGTACTTCTCCATTTTCATACGAGTCCTGTACAGAAAAACTTCGACAAATCTTGGCAGTATCCTAACAGGAACATAGAGGGGAATCTACTCTTTCAGAAAACATGTAACTTTATTAGGTTGGGTCCTTGATCTTTTGTACAACGGTTGATAAATCCGGGGTGTCAAAAATCGGCGGAGACTTTTCGGACAACCCAATAGCTAGTATGAGAGGTGACAGCTTGATAACGGTTGATAGGCATATTGTTTTATGAAGTTGTTCCTCCTAATAACCTCGCACGGCACAATATTTTGAACACTGAGGACTGCTTCTTCAGTGAGTTTGGTTTTTGCTCCGTCCAAATCAGACTCAGAAGGAGCATCAGGTCCACAGGTTTTCTGACCATTTTACCTATGGCTAATATGAGTTTCAATTTGCGAGTCGCAGTATCGTCGTTTGCAGTTGTTCCTACTATGTGCGGGAAGTGCGTGTGGTGCATTCCGTGTGAGTATGGGATCTACGAGAAGCACCACTGTGTCTATGCTAGATTTGATGAATTTGAATGTTTTCTCGATGAACACTTACGATGCTTTTCTCTCAAATTAAATAGGTATTCCTCACGCCACACTTGCCAAACCGTTTAGGTTACCGCATTACAGCGCTATTGAAGCGCTTTTGCAGCCTGCTTTTGAATTTGCAGCGCACCTTGGATAATAGACGGCAGATTTTGTGGGTCAGAAAAGTCTATCGTTTCCAGGGCGCATGTTAGCGCAGGGTACAAGCAGCTTAGGTTGCTCTAAATCGGTCTCCTGATATATCACCGATCGAATGTTTAAGCCGCTATTTTCGATACCACTTTTATGAGGCCGTCTCGCGCAAAGTGAGCTTCTCTCAGAGACTTACAGTAAGCTCATTGATTACCTGAATGAATCTTTCTGATATCCCCTTGCTAAGTGGCGTAAAGGATCATATGTTTCCATTCATTTTTACTGTTTTTCATGAGTGGCAATGACTTTGCATACCTGACCGCGCTCTCTAAAATCTCTGCACTTAGAAGGAAAAAGGGATCATTATCACATGCTATGGTATTTGAATTGCTCCTAATAAGAATGGTAAATTCTTCTGTGCCCATATCGTTTACGACTTCTGAATAAATTTACCGAATGATTGCGGACGTAAAAATGCTTCCTTATACCTTCTCCGTCGAACTCTTCTTCTGAATCGAAAAATCCAATCCGATTTGCTTTAAGAATATGCTTTTTTGCACTCTTCGCTGAGGTAGATCCGGCATGGCTGTATAGGGAAATGATGGAGCCAAAATCGCATGCACCGGACACTTCCGCACCGATTTTCGTTCCTTCCAACGCAGATGTGTAATCCAGTATCTGATCTAATTATCGCCATAGTATGGGCCATGCAGCTTTGAAATAGTCCATGCGCACAATTCATTACATGGCGGTTTCCAGACCAGATGCAATGAGAACGGAGAATTTTGTTGTTTCCTCGATCGTGAATAGCCCCAGTCCTACCAGATAATTTCCCGTGCTCTCCAACCATCCATGGGTTTTTGGGAATTTTTGAATAACTTCAAGGTATAACCACGGATTTTGTATAATCTTCTGAAAAGGTAGTCTAATATAAATTGATGACACTAGTTCCCACTGAGTCGATCTCTGCCCCAGTTAATCGCGCCAGTTCTTCGCTCGCGATATCTAGGCAAGGGATATCGTTATGAATACATGTCCTCCTCGGATGTGGTAGACGCTCCACTAATTACATACGAGGCGTGATGCTCACGTCATGGTCCTCGAAGCTGTTATATACGACCCATGTCAACTCCGATAAAATGATTCGGGTTCGCTCTCTACCACCATCATGGGCACATTCGGGTCATTTATTGCTCAAAGGTCGTCAACCAAAAAGGTCTGGTATTCCCAGGTACTGTACATTTGCCGCAGAACCTCCAGTCCATTTCACCAAAAGTAATTTTACATCTGTTTTTTTTTTGGTCAATCCCCTTGTACCTGCATAGGCTGTGTTAAAGTAACTAGAGATACAGCGGGAGCTGACTTGTGGACCAATGTTTTTTATGGCTTAAATGATATGACGAAGTCCTTCTATGCGGTTGGTAACGAGAGGTCGTGAACGCTATGGTGGGGATCTTTTTTGATCTATCGTAGTACAGTCTGGGAATCGGCAAGGAATATCACATTGTCGACCCGTTTACCTTGTTCACCACGGCGTCAGACTGAGAAACTATATATGCGCAAGTCGTAACTACTGGCATCGGCAGAGGACCAATTGATTCGATGTAGATATGGCTATATACCGTGAAACAATTCTTGTATTTATATCAATCCACATTTGATAGATTTTGTCCCATTCGCCTTGCTGGCTTTCCGAATGCTCATCCTAGGAGTAACAATGTTGCCAAAAGTTTTCCTGGAACTGCCCAGGAAGTACCCTTAATGGAGCTAACCATCCCAACTACCCGTATAGCTGCATTTTGTTGGGTCACAGTTTGTTTAGTAATTTCTAGAATAGTTACCAAACTGCAGTGGGCATGAAGTATGTCTTCTTTGGCATGCCACAAGCTTCGTAAATCTTTCTGCAATCCGCTGCTGGCACATTTTTCCACTGGGGTGACAGTTTTCAAATAGCTTGTATCAGACAAAATTATCGCAGGTTCATTCCCATTTCTTTAAATACATTTTAACGTGACTCCGCTTCGGAGGCTGAATTTTGAGATGTTTGCTCTCTCAAAATTAGGGTGTCCACGTGTGAACTCTTCTGAATTTCTGAAGTAGTGCCGTGTTCTTAATAACAGTGCGTGCATGACACCTCATTGTCTTAGCTAGAAGAAAAGGGGAGACATTCGGACCAGAGAGGATCTCTAGAAAATCGCATACTCACCAAATTATCATACTTTGGTTGTTCTTTTATGTCGCGTGCCCACAAAAACTAAACCACATCTCTGTCTTTTTAACGTGAACGAATATGTGGAAAAGCCGTCCCTCACTGAGATTGTAACATAGGGCTTAAGACTGAAGAGTGAAAACATTCCATATAGGCTGAAGGTGAAGTGCGTTCAGTGCTCGATTGAGTGCAGGGCTGTCTATACAATGTGAAGCTGCATCATAAACGATGCAAAACTCACTTGTACTTGTTTTGTTCTGCGGGGTGATAACTATCTGAGGCTGTATTGACCACCTCGGGGACTTCCTCCCTAATCCTTTTGTGAGATTGTCTCTTAAATTGCGTTTAACTGAACGAGAACGGTAGGCTTGAGTTCTGACGAAGGATTTCAGTCTTCGATGGGCCAATTTATAATTGTGGGTAGGGGAAAAAGGTGATATATAATGGTATGCGCACAAAATAGCCATCTCTAAGCTTTTTAATGGTAGTGTTAGAAAATTCATGCACTTTCTCTGTCTCTAATGAACGTTCTGTTCTCATTGGTCCCGTGAATTCCTCGATTTCTACGGGTTTACTTCCCCAATACTGAGTGTTCCCGAATTCACAGTGGCTGTCGGTTCTGGAACAAATCTCGTAGTCGCTATTTACCAATATGCAAATTGCAGTGGTTTTAAATTTACTTCCATAATCCTTTTCCCAGTCAGTAAGTATCCACGGCGCCTGGGTATTGTACGCGAGCCTAAGGACAATGTATTCTCTCTACAGAGGAGTTTTCTTAAATTGCTGAACTGGTCACGACCTAGTATTGGAACATCGATGCCTCTCTGCTTTATAGACTTACTTGATCATAACTTGACCATTCTTCATCAGCTTCACTTGAAATTACCTTCTTCTCCGCGCCGAAATTACATTTGTTCCACAAGTGTCAGATCAATATGCTGATCATCGTCATCCCTGACTCGCGCAGTGGTTACCTTATATCTTTTTCGGCTGAGAGTCTCACTCCAAACGTGTATACTGAAAATCAATGATACATAAGATTAGAAGTTGTAGTCTTTTCGGATGAAGGGTCTTTTTGCTCCCTTATCGATTACCGACTGCCGTGACTGTCGTTAAGAAGTCCTACACGTGATTGTGCCGTCGTCTTCTCTGAACTAGTTTTGTTTCTGATGCATGGAGAGAGTGAAAATTAAGAAGTTGCAATTAAGCGGGAATATCCCGTAACCTAACCGTAACTGGCTTCTCGATCACTTCCGCGAGAGAGCTAGGAAAGCTAAGCCTACTTTTCGAGCTGATACTTCAACGTAGAAGCCGGCCGTAGGCAACGATTAACCAACGTGTGAACTTGCGCAGTTATATAGAGAACCAATAAAAAAATTTGGAAGACAGATGAGATGCTTTTCTGAGCGTAGTCGCCCAAACTGCGAAGGACGTGCCAATGTCTCAGGGTTCCGCCAATCACAAGACCAAAGTAAATTCCATTCGTCAACATGACTTTTTATCAATGCATTCAAAGGGCGAAGAAGGAGGCCGTTAAAGACTTCTCTCGTAACACTTCGACAGACCCTTCTTCTTGCCCTTGAAATACTCCGATTAACTGAACTCCTCTATATGATCGTTTCCACTAAAAGGTGAAGATGAAGGATAAAGTTCAATGCGTCAAGCAATCTCTTTTGGGATGCGCTCTCGTATTTGGCTCCCATTCAGAGTCCTGTGGCATATTGCACGCGTATTTGACCGATACAATGATTCGCTGTGACCATATCATGTGCGAGTCAGCGCTACCATGCTTTCAGATGAGGATTGTACCACCCATCAACCGACCCAGGAACAAAAGAAGATTCGGTTAGAATAGGGAGATAACAATCCAGTATTCGAACCACGAACATGCGGGACTGATAGTGCGCCACTTGACCCTACCACAACTCCACCCTGATTTCTTATACAAAGAGTCAATGCAGGCTATGTCACCACTCTATGGAGAGTATCCAAGCATTACTTTTGAAATAGCCAGAGTGGTGCTCAAGGACTACCCAAGATTTAGAAACTGTTCGAATGTTCAGAGATAGATTTCACAGGATTTCCTGCGTGATGTATTCACCCATTCATATTTCCAATTCAGAGCTTTGTCTTTGCGACAAGGCAGAATCGCAAAGGCAAAATCTCCAAGAGGTACTATAAATGAGGTAATTCAATGAATGTGCTCCAAGTTTTTTTTTGCCGTCTTTGTCTTTGCTACATGACAAAACCACAAAAGCAAACTCAAGAAAACAACCCCAGAAGGACCATGAAGGAGGTGAGTTATGAACGATGTTTTGTATTTCTATGCCGTTTCAGTTAAAGCCACAAAAGATCAGTCTAACAAATGGGGATAAAAGAAAATTACCCCTTTTTCTGATTTATACATAGAACATTGTCTCGGATCGCAAACAACTCGCGAATAAAAATCATTTCGTTGGATCTCTTGTAAGTGAAGCCTCGAATTCAAACTGGAAAACTGCTGTAGTATTCCTATAAGATATAT
This sequence comes from Haemonchus placei, assembly GCA_900617895.1. Taxonomy (NCBI): domain Eukaryota; kingdom Metazoa; phylum Nematoda; class Chromadorea; order Rhabditida; family Trichostrongylidae; genus Haemonchus; species Haemonchus placei. The sequence continues at coordinate 30,386 of UZAF01016253.1, read as the reverse complement.
AATAAACAAGGAAAACTGATTTTTTTTCCAATTTTCTACATTTCTTTGCAGGTTACGATCATGTCACTCCTACTACAGACCCTGGTCGGATTTTTACTGTATTTTTTGGTTTGATTGGTATTCCTCTCATGTTTATTACAGCAGCCGACATAGGAAAGTTCTTGTCAGAGATAGTAATTAGGTGAGTGACCCTGAATGTTATCCGTTTATCATTGTAATCCTTACTATATATAAACCGCAAACGTCCGTTTATTTGTATGTTTGTATGTCTGTTTGTCTGTAACACTATTTTATATGGTACCGTTTGGAAATCAACTGGAACAGCTCAGACAGGTTGAAACAAGTGGGGAATGAGCCGAACTTTTGGGTACACGAGACCCAAGCTAGCTCCGCCTGCCAGGGGCGGAGCGCCCTTCTGGGGACGGGGCTTCCGCAAAAATAATAAATTTAGACCTGGGGTATTCAAATTTGGCAGAGATGTAGAAGGCAACATGGGAAAGCTAATAGTAAGTGACAGACGCAAGCCCCGCCCACCGGGGCGGAGCTCCCTCAAAAATAGTAAAATTGGACCTTGGGCGTTCAAATATGGCAGAGATGTAGGAGGCAACATGGGAAAGCTAGTACTTTTTATACTGCAAAGTCGATCGAATGCTTGGCTCACACGAGGCCAACCTCCTTATTATCACATAGACGGAAAGCCAGGCTAGCGCTTAACTTTTCTTCTTTGATGTAATGAGGAAAGATTTATGAATAGGCAATCAATTGCAGTACAAATCGATCGTTTTCGACGGACTGGCCTATTGATCGACTTCTAGTAATGTTATTGTAACGGAACCAACATCACATCTACTCTGCTCACCTGAAACTTGAATTCTTTCCTTCGAACAGCTGCTAGGCCATGGACACCAGGTCAATTACATCAGAAAACGATATTAACCAGTATCGGCTAACTGATATTGATCATTACAAATGATTTCAGTTCCCATTATAAGCCCCTTCTGCCTCTGGATCCAAGAATTATACATTCTACAGGGAATGGGAGGCGGGAGGCATGAATATTGTGGCGAACAGTCGATAGGTGAGGTAGGTAGGTGGCTGGGTAGGTAGGTAGGTAGGTAGGTAGGTAGGTAGGTAGGTAGGTAGGTAGGTAGGTAGGTAGGTGAATGGGTAAGTAGGTACACGCACACACAGCCGCTCATAGGCACCTCATTGACATATAACACACTTTGTCGTGTCTAGCTCGTCGGATATTCGGTCCGTTCGGATGAGTAACGATGGCCTCAAACCACGTTTGCTAGGAACATTGAATTTCCCTTTGCACTCGAGTGTATCAAAAATTTCGGAACATCGTCTCATCTGAAACGCTCCATGAAGTGAAACCTACTATACACCCTTAATGCACTTTGTTCAGACTTCTAAGAGGTTGAGAGAGGTTTGTTCAAGCAAGAGGGACCGCCCGGTGTAGAAAACTTTTGTCTGCTCGGTGACCGACTAAACATTCTTTAACAATTGCTTGCCCCTTTCTCCCTTCTGTTTGTTTCCATTTTAAATTTTCACCCAGGTACACCTGAACAGAGCTCTAGAAGGTGTTACTGCTATTGATTGTGAATAACGGAACAGCTAGAAGCTCTTTCTGGTAATCATCGTCGTTGCTAGGTCTAGTCGCAACTCGATTCTTCCAGAGACGTTGTAACATTACTCCTGGATTCGTCCTGTCTTCTCGACAATCAAAATAATAAATAATAAAGAATAATATAAAAATAAAATACCATAATAGGAACGAGACCGTTGTAAAGCGAAGGTGATGTGAGTGCAAGTCGTCGACCTACACTCGCATGTTTTTCCATCCCATAGGTCGCCTTTCCAGCGCTGGAAAACTTGTGCACGATGATATCGCCCTGCCAAATTCCTCTTCATTCCGATTATGTCCTCAAATAAGATATATCCGTGTGAATGTCATCAAACCTTTATGTTCTGGATCGGAACCCTCTGGTTGCAAGAGCTTGCATCACTGCTTCTCAACGACATCAAAAGCTGCTCGAATCAATGAGCATAAGACATAACGGCGTGTGGTTCTCTTGCGAAACCTAACTGTAATGGACATATAGCAGATGATCGTAAAGCAGTGGGATCCCTTCCGTTCCCTGTTCGATCACGTGACTTCGTCCTTGGTACTATACTTTGTCTTTCCTGCTGAGAATGAATTGTATCAATGGCCTCTATGTAGATTACGAGCAGCAGGCGAATCAAGAAATAGCAATGGCAATGACATTCTTTATCGACATAGCAGAGTGTCTGATTTTGAAGGTCGAATTGATATGACGACATTTTAACCCTACATGAGATGTAAGGAAGGCTGGTAGACGTGACTATCAATCTGATCAGACTAAAACTCGTAGACGACATTTCTAATTACTTCGCGAGATGCAATAACTGTTCTCTCAGAAGGACTAAGGGGAATTATAAGACTTCAAGCTGAAGATGGTGCAATGTACACCTTCATGAAAGCCTTCACCACGCAACTCTCAAGCCCATCGCAATCAAGCGGGCCTCCTTAGCAGCGAATTGTCGTGGACGGCATTGATGGATCATAAACTTGAAGATCCCTTCCTTGAACCATTATTTGTCATTCCGTAAGCGATATCGGGGCGCAGGCAAGGAAAATTGATGAAGTAAGGGTTGAATCATATCCTCCAGTCGCAAACTTTATTTTAAACTGTAAGGCTTTTGTTGAAATTGATGTTTATGCCCGATTAGCAGGAAGCATACACCTCCGACGCCTTCATCGTCACATGTTCCATTCATTATTCCTCAATCTACAAAAACACAAGAACGGGCCATATCCCCTTGTCTCGGTTAAGTCGATGACACTACCTGTACTACGTACTTAATCTACACAGTCGATCACCACAACGGTTTTTCCTCGTTTGAGCAGCCTATTCATCCGTGAGCAGCTTGCTAAGAGCCGACGTGGTGGCTATGTGTGCCACTATGTGTGCTTTTGGTAAAGCCTTACTACCCATCGGGTAGTAAGGCTTTACCAAAAGAAACAAGGAGAAAGGCAACTCCGAATGTTTTGTCAGGTACTTCCTGTACTACTGTCAAGTACTTCCTGTACTACGAATGCAAGACTCCGGCTGAGCCATTATGCAGCACAGCATGTGCAAAAGCAAACACTCCACAAACACAGGCATGGACATGCTTGCGCCAAAATACAAGGCATAAATCGACTAAAACTGCAGTAATCACAAACATAGACCTGGATGCCCTGACGGTGACCATTATCGATTCAGACTCTATTCACGAAGAGGAATCTTGTACCCTTGCCACCATTCGGTAATTTCTCAGTTTGATAGGTTCCCCACTAGATGTAGTTTGTAAGTCTCGGTAATATTTTTATGAGGTCGAAAGGAAAGTTCTTGTCGTTTACACGCACGCTCCATAAAAATCAAATTTTGGCACTTGTCAAATCAGACCTATCGATGTGTTTTGCTCCTTAGGTGTGCCATAAGTTGCTCTTCCTGTCAGAGCACTTTTCACGAAATTCCGTGAGGTTTTAAAAATATTTACGAAGTTTTTTCCCCAGAAGGGGCTTCAGTTGTCCGTGCGACACAGGATTTAACACAGATGGATAACACTTCCGTGAGTTTGTTCTCGAAATTGTATCACAGACTTGAAACGAAGATTTGATATCGGCACTTCCGGCAGTATAAATCTCATCTCGAACAGCTATGCGACCTATTATTATTTCAGACCGAGAGCGTTCAAATTTGATGAGATACTGGCGGTAGTATGGGACGATTAACAGAAATTGGCAGGACTAGACTCTTTAAGGGGAGGAGGAACCTTCCCGAAATTTTGTCAGCTCGGAGTTTGAGCTTTCGAATTCGGAAGGAATGCAGGGAGAAGATGAAAACACTGTCGGTCGGTGGGCGAATTATCCAAAAGCGGAGCATGCGCTGAAGGGCGTGATATGAGCAAAACTTCGCTGCAAAGTTGGGACAGGTCAGAGATGAACCAAGGTTTTAGTTACACACGACTTGAGCAGAGCTCTGCTCAGGTCGTCTTGGGCACTCAGGAAGTGTGTCGGGGTGGTTGAAAAGTATAAGACGCCACATTTGTAAGGTATCATTCAAGATAAGGGACAGGCAGATAAATCTACTACCTTGAGGATTAGAGTAGAGCTGCATAGGACAGGTGACGTTCGGAGTTCAGCCTTTTCGCTCTTAAACAATCGTCTTGACGTTCGATAACTTAACAATAGTGCGCCGCAGGTAGTCTACGTCGATAACGTCTTACGCCTTTTAAAGCACTAAAGCTGGAGGGTCCAACGAGCGGTAGAAGCGTTCTACGATCTTGCCCTTCAAAAGCTCAAACACAAAGCTCGAGTCCATTAGATTGAGATCTTTTGAAAAGGGAAGAAAGACGCCCTCCCTCCCCTCTCCCCTCCCCCCATTATCGAGAGAAGCGGTTGCGGCTTTTGCAGTATTTTTAGGCTTGCAAAGGGAGCTTAATCTTGCTGAAGGGCAAACGATCGATTACCGAAGTGCTCACTGACCCAGATCAACAGGGTGTTAAAAGTACCTATTGATCAATCTTCGAGTCGATTTTCACACTTCTGTCGATGAAGGCTAATAATGTTCTTGGTTTGGATGTCACTCCAGCTCGAATAATCACAGTTCCGGCAGGTGGTTGGCTATGCACGAGGCGACGTTTTGAGGACACGTCGTCAGCTTTCGGCACTAGTTGCCTCGATTTTGATTGTTTGAGAGAATCTAATCCAGAAATATACGGTACGGACGACGTCCATCTAAGAAAAGGTTCTATGCAAATACACCCGTCCTACAACTAAGCATGGCGGAGAGAGTGTGTTGGTATACGGTGCCTTTTCCTCGAACGGAATGGGCCTTATTTCGAAAATTGACGGCACGATGAGAGGGGAGTATTGCAAGAACATGACGGCCGACATCGTGTTGCCGTGGGCACAGCATCGCATGTCAGCAGCACAGATCCTGCAGCAGGGTAACGATTCAAAACACTTCTCAATAGTTGTGAAGGCGGCCTTCAGCTAGCAGCGAACCATAAGAGATCTGGAGCGTCTTTCGAGCAAGCTTCGTGAAGAGAGCGACGAAAAATTTGCTCAGTAAGCGGAGGAGAAAACGTCATGCCAGTGTCTACCATTCAGAATCTAATCGACTCGATGTCTTCCCATTGCGATGCCATCATCAAAAGTCGCGGCTTTCTTACCAAATATCGATGTTTCTATGTTCTACATGTTGCTATTCCGAAATAAAGTGGTTTTACTAGGTCGACGCTAAATGTATTTCCCACCGAAATTGAGTTTAGTTTCTCTAGCGTATCTTGAACAATAGCAAATTGCAGACTAATAGCGGTAAGTATCCATGATGTGCTTTTGGTTAACATACTAAAATTCCATATGATTTTATGAAGTAGGAAAAAAGTTACAAGTGGAAAAGCGATTCACCGAAGACTTTTGGCCGCTAATGTACATTACATGTGCCCTAAATTTTATACACTACATGTGCCCTAAAATTCCATAGATAAGAGCGGGTAAACCTACCGGTGAAAAATGAATTGGAAAAAATCGAAATTGAATGCAGTCACCCACTAACTTGATGGATGGATAAATTAAACTTCGAAGAAAAAGTTAAGAAGAAGTTCCGCCCCTCAACTCTAAACCCCGCCCACTTAATGAACATTTCATATTGGAAAATGGCGATTTTAACGGATCGCTGTTTTTCTATATGAATTGTTTATTAAGTGGGTTTTAACGGATCGCTGTTTTTCTATATGAATTGTTTATTAAGTGGGCGAGTTTAGAGTTTAGGGGCGGGGCTTCTTCTTAACTTCTTCTTCGAAGTTTAGTTTATCCATCCATCAAGGTAGAGGGGTGACCGGTAGGTTCACCCGCTCTTATCTATGGAACTTTGGGGTACTTGGATCGCCGGGCCAACGCCGTTCTCCCCTACTTCCCATATTGAAGTTGATCCGCCGCTTGCACCTTTATGAATTTGAAAACTCTAGTCCAAGACAAGGAGTTATCTTTCCTTATTTTCTAGCGGATTACACAGACAGGCACTCTCCGTGCGCACCTCACTCGCCGTGAGCGAGGTCATATTCTAGTCCTGCGTTTTGACTTGATGTTTTATTAGCTGCTATTATTTTGCTGCAGTCCCGTGATACAAAGTCCCAAAAGGATGGCGAGTTATGGACAAACTTCGGCTTCAAAGGGGACTGGAACCCGTACTCGCACTATCCGTGGACCCTGCTCTTATCCCTTACACTCCTCTAAACGATGCACCGTAAGATAGTTCTCTCACGATCCAATACCAACGACCAATCGACTTATTTCCTCAGACCTGGGTAATAAGTCCACTCAATAGATCGATTAGTAATGTGTAGTAATTATAACATTGATCACAAATAGACAAGAAGTTAACCTGAGAAAAATAGAAGTGATGAGCCGATCCAAATAAGAAAAAAAGGAAGTGCGATCGAGTATGGCATTTGTACGGCTTTTATGCTATTCCCAGCTGTTGCAATTCGAATCTGGAGGGGATCGTCCCGTGTTATTTGTTTTTGCTTTGCTGGTCTGACTCATATCTGCGATACCTTTCAGAACTGTGCTCGCCTTGTTTCTGTCTATGAGCGAACTCAGTGTACGCACGTATGATATTGCGCAAGAACAACACGACTCCGCAAAACAGTAAAAGTTTTACTTGCTGAATTCATTATCTCTTCAGGGCACATGCATGGTGGTTCCACCTATCTACTGATCCTTTGTACTAGCGCAATGTAATTTCAGTTTAATGCGGCTACAGGGACGATAGGAAGGGTCTGAAGAGGATTTGCAAACTTGTAACACAGAAACCATTTGAGTATGGAGTGGAAACGCCTTGAAGACACATGAAGCGGAACAATTGACTATGTATTGTTGGCAACCTAGATCTTGTACAACTCATTTAAGGACCTACGCCAAACTGCTGCAATTCTGGCACTTCGTGTCCACTATTGTGGAACTGCTCCAGACAAATTTGTGTGACGGTGACGTCGACTCAATGGACTCGCTGTAGGTTTTTTATGAAGTTTTTTGGGCTAGAGACGAGATCAGATCGCCAGAATAGGTATTGATCCGAGTGGGTTTCAGTTCGAAATTCTGCGATTTATTTCTTCCAGTTGAGAAAGATAAATTCAGTCGCGTGAAGGGTTACCAAAACAGCCACTGATATGAGGGAATTTTCTGTTGTTGATGCTACTCCTGAGCGGGATGTATGGGAAAAGGTTGGCTTGCTCACGAAATCTGTGGATTCTCATCAGGCCACGGTATGAGTCGTCACCTATTTATGGCACTTAACATTTATGCCAACTAACACTATGTTCGAGCAAATTTTGATGGCGCATAGTGCTTTTGGGAAAGTCGTGAGAAAGCTTTTTTGGTAAGCGAACCACCTTTCTTTGGTCACATTCGCTTCATGAAATCTCATGCGGTGCGTCGAAGATTGCATAACGACTTCAGGCTCGAAGAAGCTGTTAGTTGAAGTGCCCTCATTCAGTAAAAAATGCATAATGGCCTAAGGCTCAAAGAAGTTGTCAGTTGAAGTTCCCTCATTCAGTACGCAAGGCCTAATCCTTAAACGCAGCCAATAAATATTCAAGTAGGCGGTATGACAAGTTTATGGCAGAAATCCTCGTGGCATTTTGCTGTGAATAGTGCGAGAAATGCAACAGTATTTTTCAATTTGATACTTATATATGGAAGCAGTGATCTATATATTGGACTACGGCATTTCATTTAACGGGCCACATACGTATTCAGAACACCAGTAAGATTTTGAGTGGAAGTCGGATGTGTTGATTAATTCCAGAAATGTGTTTCAACACTCTCAGTGAACCACCTTTTACCATTCAGGTAGAATGCAATACATTTTTCCAGATAAGCATGTCTTTAGACAAATCAGGAAAATTACTCCTCCTTTTCACAGTTTCCTTGTGCGATACTTTTCTCTCAGTACTCAGAAGAGTAAGACCTGGTATCCGGCTCAAATTATGGGTGAAGAATGAGTTTGTATCAATTCCTTATTCACATTTGAATGGAGATGTCGAAGAGGATGTCAAATGCTTCTTAACAAGCAAATCAACCACATCTTTCTCTCTCTGTTTTGACAAAAAAAAAATAAAGAGAAGTAGCATAGGAATTACTTGAGAGTAATTCATTCTAACAACCTTTAGGACAAGTCGGAGCCTAACAGCAAATACAATGCAGTTTGACTATCCAAGTTACCTCCCTGAAACACCCTTCTTGTATGTGACCATTAAAAATGGCACATATAACAGCGCCTTTTTGAAGACCGGGATTATATAAATAGTATACATAATAATATACTGCACGGAATAATATAGTCGGAAAGGATATTGTATTTTCAAACTGCATACTACAACGTTGTTGACATCTTCGCTTGGAGTTGGGTGCACTTGTTTCTCCGGAATTCAAGAGGGGAAATCCTATTCGGGAATCGTTCAATCAGGCATCTCGTTAGCACTTTGGAATAGTTAGAACAATCTGTCCCATTATACAATCACATCCTCTTTGATTTTGGGGGACCAGCTCGCAGACAGAACTATAGAGAGTGTGCTTGTACCGGTCCAGAAACTGACCGGAAAACCAAAACTATGTAAGAAGTGGGCTACCGCGTTGTTGCCATTCGCTCTCATCCGGTTCACTTTAGAAGCTCTAGATCGGAATCAGTACTCATTGAGCGTTTTATGCGCGAATCAGACAGCTCGAAGTAATGCAAAAGGTGTTGTAAGAGCAAGTACGTGTCGTTAAGGCTGCGACGTTAGTGGCCTACAGTGAAGGAAATCTCAAAGGTAGTTGCCCGCAGTGCTAACAACACTTCTTCTTTGGATGTGTATAAAGAATTCTGAAATCAGGTCTGCTTGGAGCAGCAACCATCAAACACATTCACCGGCTCTCTCCTATTTCAACCTTGCACTGTGCCTTGTGCTGATCGTTACCTGACAATGATAGGATCAGAAGGTTTCCCATCGCAATCCTGAACCTAATCCCCACAGTGAAAAGAACGCCCTAAATAATTTCACAATGCTATAATGACCCCTAGTAGTATTGAACCTTTGTTCAGCATTGTAATGGAAATGACTCTTCTTTTTCATTGCGGGAATTACGTAGTTACGTTCACAATTGTTATAAGAAGCTCAGAAATTAGGTTACTCGTGTATAATTGCTGTAGAAAGCTCAGCTCGTTTAGTCGAAGCAATCGATGTTTGGGCCTTATGATTTGCCCCAGAAGTGTTGTTGCAAGAGTGGCGTTACCAGAAATTCGGCGAAATATCAGGTTGGCAAGATGCGACAAAAAATTTGGAGCGTTGAAAATCTGTATCAACTGCGTGAACACGGTAGCAAGGGCGATAAACTTGTAGGACATTCCTCAGGCAATCAACACATAGGTAAATAAGGGCACGCGTGTGGGCTTTCGCAGCATTACGGTCAATGTATGGACAACACCCAATCCGTATCATCTCCTTCTACTAAGCACGCCAAGGAGAAAACGCGCGAAATATCAGCAATCTATTCGGTGCTAGCACTGCTCACCGATCATCGGTCAACAATCGGATGGATCGCTCTACTGCAGGAGATACTAGCCTTCGGAGTAACGCAAGCATCGTCCCTGAATTCAATGAAGGAATTCATCCGCTATGAGTTGCTAAACGCAGACACAGCTATCGCTTACCCCAATAATCCCCTTCATTTGGCCAGTGGGCTTAGAGAAGGATGATCAAAAGCGTAAGTCAGGTCCCTACAGAGGAACAACGCACGTCGAAAATTAGCTTTAGCCACACGCCAAAAGTTCACCGATCCCGCTTATTTCTAGGTTGTTCATCAGTCGCACTCCCGGAGTGTTGCCACTTTTAAGATCCCGTTGTGGGAAAGAAATCCGTAACTTAATGTGATCTGGAAATGGCAGTCAATTACTTCTTTGAGTCGCAGCTCCCTCACTCCTGGACAGATGTCATCAGTGATTGGCTCGAAGGATAAAATAAGGTTGATGACCTCTTTGGTTGATATTCGTCCGAAAGCTGAGAATGATATGAAGAAAATTATAAATAGTTCAAAAAAGTTCTCCTATTCGTCGCAGGACTTATTTGCCAACCTAATGTATACAGTTGAAGCCACAATACCTCTCCATGTGCTATTGAAAGAAGAGAAGATGTGTTCGAGCAGTCTACTATTAGGTTGGTGCAAAATAAATGCAGGTTTTTCTACCTTAAATCTAAATTACTATAACTTAGCTCTAACAACATTTATTTAATCAAAGTAATCACCATTACAATTAACGCACTTCTACCAACGAGAAACGAGCTTCTTAATACCAATATCATAGAAGTTTGGGGTTCTGGAAGCAATGAGCTCAATGAAGGCAGTTTCTGCATCATCTTGGTTTCTGAAGCGTTTTTCCCGCAAGAAGTTGTCAAGGTGCTTGAAAAGGTGAAAGTCAGTAGGTGAAAGGTCTGGCGAGTATGGTGAAGGATCCAGAATTTCGTAGTTCAACGTATGCAGCTTTTGCCGTGTGATCAATGAGACGTGAGGTCTAGGTCTATTCATGCGGAACCCATTTGTCAAGCTTCTTAGTCTTCCTAATTTGCTTCAAATGGCGAACAATCGTAGTGTGATGGACACTGAGTTCCTTCGCAATGTCTCGTGTTGTTTTGTGCGGATCAGCTTCGACGGACGCCTTCAATTGATCGTTATCAAGTGTTGGTAGACGGCTGCCATGTGGTTCGTCTTCGAGGCTGGTGTTGCCGGCACGGAACTTTTGGAACCAACGTTGTACTGTGCATTCGTTAACAATTTCCTGGCCCCATAATTCGTTGATATTTCGAGCGGTTTGAGCGGCAGTCCGACCCAGTTTGAATTCATAGAAGTAAATTTGGCGAAAATTGCGATTAGACATCTGAAAATAAAAACCATATTTTTTCAAAATTAAGCGATTTGAATGAAATTTTACGTACAGTGTGTCCCAAAATTATTTGCGCCGATTTAAAGCAATATATTTGAAACTTCTCAACTGCAAAAGACGATGGAATTTCTATGCACGCTAGCTAACACTATGTGCTACAATATGCTACAGTCGCATTTCAAAATACCCCTCATAGAGCGGATGGAAGACAAAGTTCGCTCTCGACTTGATCGCACGTGGCACGCAGGTATCCTTCTCCATTTCTTCCCAGCCGTCCTCCAGCTTTTGCATTCTAGGACTCCAAACTGGGACTGTGAACTCGACAAGTCCTCTTCTAATCAGGGACCATTCGTGGGATTCAAGTGAATCAAGTTCTGGAAAATGGGATGGCCATTCCTCTTCATCAATGAAGTCGGGCAGCTGTCGTCGCCACCACTCGCGGGCAAGCTTGGCTCTGTGGGCTGGAGAAGTGTCCCGCTGGAAGGACTACGAGATGTTTCAGAAAACGTAGTCGGATCAATGTTTTATTTACTTCCATTAGTCCGCCGTTTGAGTACTGGTCTTGGTCAATTTTCACGCCTGCACCGAAGAAACCACGAGCGGCTTACCCTTGCCAGTGATTTCCTCGAAAAACATCATTTTACTGTTCTGATAACAACCTTTTTGTGAGATATTACACGCTGGATGTTTCTTTCCGGAACGCGAACGTTTTGGTTGTTGAGGGATGGTTTTATCGTAACAAATTCTTT
>UZAF01016253.1:0-14646 GCA_900617895.1 Haemonchus placei | reverse complement strand
CAAAACCCCCCCCCCCCCCCCTTCACGCTGACAATGGCTTCCTTGTCTAATGGCGTAATTCTGTTTGTGAAGATGTCAGAGCTCACAAAGCAACCTTAATTATTAAATTAATTATTAAGTGGAAACACCCTGGTCGCATAGAGCCCTCACTGCTGCTCCTGTTTCTCCAAATCGATTAATGCCAGGGATCGCATTCAGCAGGCACGTTGGACGATAGTTGCCGATATTGTCAGAACCTCTCTTCTTATACTGGACACAGTCTCGCTGTAGTTATCATCGCTTATTGAGTCCAGGCAGCGTACAATTCTTCATCAACGTCACGTTATTAGGAATTTCAGACGAATTAGAGGACCAACATATCCGTCTTGCCTATGATATGTAAGTAGGCATGTAGGCGTGGCTGTTGCGTAGATCTGAGTGAAAGTCATAGATGACCTTCACTGCACTTTGTCCTTTGAGAAGCAGTAATGTTCCGCCATGACAACCAAAGAGGAGTCATCTCGACCTTGTAACTAACGGGACCCCGACGGACTTCGGGAATGCTCTCTCCCGCCTCGGCAGCCTCGTCCATACCTGCTACTCTTCTCCCCTTCAAAACTTTTTTTATCGCTTCTCTACGTAGCTTCGCAAGTTCAGACGTTTGTTAATAATTGTCTGTAGCTCCATGCAGGGGTATCAGCTCGAAACTCTTCAGAGAGACGTCCCCTGGTTATCTGTAGGCTCTTCGCTCTCCAAACCGGATGTAATTTTCATCGACATTGTCGATATGAAACAATCCTAAAACTAGTTAGGAAAGCTGAATGGCTCCAGTCGATAAAAATTTTTGGGCTTCGTTTTCTGGACTTTGAACTCTCTCTCTCTGCCCGCTCAAAACAGAATCAGAAGAAAAAACAGAAAAACAGAACAGAAGTGACGGTGATACGATCCCGTGCAAAAGTTCGCAGGTACAGCGGCGTCAGTCACGCAAATATTTTGAATGACGGTCATGTTGCCTAACTCACTATGGAACTGTGCACCAGGTAACTCCTATGTCATTGCGATTAAGTGGGCTTCTTGAACTGCTGATAATCATGTGTAGTTAGAATTATAAATTCGGATAATCTTTCATTTTGTTCATTCCACTCCGTTAAATGAGTCCCGACACGTAGCCTTTCAGCCGTTTTTCTATGGCTGATTTTGGCGTCGGACTTAGCGGCGATGACCTCTAAGCTCCCTGAACTTTAGCGAAATGAGGCTATATCTGTTACAGTTTTCAGCTTATTCGTACTCACGAATAGCTTCTCAGGCTCTGACGAGGGGGTCAACTACTTCAGATAGATAGCCAGGCTATCACAGAGTGGACGAGAACTGTGATTTTGCAGGCGACCTAGAATCGCTCGCCGCAGACTCCCACAAACGTATGCACAGATTCAACTGCGAAATACACAAGGTATATCGACTCAGCACAGCAGAACCCCATCTCTTGAATCCGCTTCTGGGCATGGGCAGGCATCAGTGACTTTTGATCCCCGATTCACTCTCCTATTCGCCACTTGGGAACGCTCTACGTAGCGTCGTCACTAACCAACTGAATATTTCTCAGAGGGCTAGAACCCTAGCCGGAGGAGAGCTGTAGAAACTTGAACAAAATACCCATTCAGGTTTGGGACGAAATCATAAAATCAAGCCGATTGATCTGTCCGAAATCGAGAACAGTGAAACTGAGCATATGGTGCGAAGACCTGAGATACTCACATGAGATGATTGCCATCTTCGATATATTACTGTCCACAATGGGCAGACAGGAAATCGATCAGGAGCAACTTTCGCCAAGGCAAACGACTTCATTGCATTGTAAGATTAGTTGGCTTATCATCTAATTGCATATGCTTTGTAGAAAAGTCGTGAGCGTCAAACCTGTCAGCACTAGTTTATTGATACTTTGCGGTATGAGCTGACTTAAGACCGCCTCAACGTCCTGATATTAATATAAGTATGAAAAATTTCTTTCACTTCTCCTTCGTTACCGGGAAAATCGAAGTCTTAGTCTTCAAGCAGCTAGGGGGTTATCTGCCACAATAACAGCACCCACTCAATATCAAATATGAAGTTCATTGCTTAAAAGCTGTGCGCTGCACTATTTTCGGGGAAAGCATGGAAACGCGATTATTTAGGTACCCTTAGTGACAGAATTCCAGCAAATGAAATGAAAACGGGGGTAAAAAGGTTACCATGTTTACAAAAATTAGTGATTCTTTCCGGTCGCTTCTTCTCTGAAATATAAATTGTGGGGATCCCAATTCTATAACAAATTAAGAATTTTTTCAATTTCTCAGAGGGTCACAAAGGTGGAAGCATGACCCCTCAAGTAACTGATATGTTACCTGCGAATACAACAGCACCGTAAACCCTTCATTTCAATTGCGAATTTTGTTATCAGTCTCTAAGTGGCGTGGATGACACTATGCTAGAGGATAGATGAAGATTGATTAACTAGATAGTCTTCATGGAAGATTTTGAACGTTTCCTGCTGGAAACGATGATTTAAATGGTCAATTTCCCAAGAACGCGCGACTTTTCTGCAGAAATAGATTTGTTGTAGATGATGTAGTTTTACACCTGTTCGGGGATTCATATCATGTAATACAAGAATTAATGCAAACTTGTCTTAGATATGTATGTAGTAAAAACGATTTTTTATTCCAAAGTTCCCATTAGGTTCCAGTTAAGGTTAGGTTGCTTCTTATGTTGATCAGCTATGATGTGGCATGTAAAACGCCATGTTGGGAACAATTGTGTTATTATCAATGATCTAGTCCAAACAGTGGAATAAAATTGCATTTCAAAATCAAATCCGAACACTTTATCGAAACTGCGTTTTTTCTTGTGGAATTGTTTTTGATAGATCGTCCTTGATACCACTTGGTTTGTCTCATTTATGATGGTCCGTCATGAACTACATAAATTGGCTTTCATGATAAACGACTGAATCGCCCTCAGCTGGCCGCGAAGCTAGTCGACCCCTATTGGCCCACTTCTTCGCTAATGTCGTGTTCTATCAAGAGCATTCGTGGCGCCATAAACTAGTTCTGCGGAACACTCTTCACTTTCGTGCATCGCTGTTATTACTTTAACGCTTTTGTGACGTTACTTTTTCTAATCCAAAACCGCTGTCTTGATTAGTCCCCAACTTTCTAGTATATGGGGAAAGGGCATTTGCACTAGAATCAACTGGACGTGCTCAGAGAAGAACACATTAGCCACCAACGTCGTTTCCCGGGTTTGCAATCGCTGTGCCCGAGGGCGAATCCGAACACTTATGGATTCTTGTCGGGTGCAGCATGTAATGCACAACACCCCTTCTGAACCATGTACAGGTACGTGCTTCGGCCAACCATCCGATAGCGGCTTGGGCTGGCCGCGATGACAACAAGAAGGAGCTGCTTTACTTCCGATGTGTCAGGCCATATTACGAAACGTTCTAGCCACTAAACAGCCTTATTGACAGCTCACATTGCGCTAGAACCACGAATATACTAATTTTTTATTACAAGATAGACTATTTACTTCGAATACCATAATTGACCTCACAGTTCTCAGTACTAATTCAGTAAAGATTATGAATTCTGGAACCCATGGACTGGAGAAAACACCTCTGCTGCTCCTAACTCCCTTATCGAATGTACAGGGTGTCCCAAAATTATTGGCGCCGATTTATAGCAACATATTTGAAACTTCTCAGCTGCGGGGGACGATGAAATTTCTATGCACGTCGACACTATGTGTTACAACATGCTACAGTCGCATTTCAAAATATCCCTCACAAGCACGGTTAGAAGCCCAATGCTTGCTCTCGACCTGGTCGCATGTGGCACGCAGGTATCCTTCTTCATTTCTTCCCAGACCTTTTTCAATTTTGCTTTCTAGGACTCCAAAGTAGATTGCGGACTCGACAGGTCCTCTTCTAATCAGGGACCATACGGGGGAGTCAAGTGAGTCAAGTTCTGGAAATTAGGATGACCATTCTTCTTCCCCAATAAAGTCGTCGGCACCACTCGCGGCCAAGCTTGGCTCTGTGGGGTGGAGTAGCGTCCCGCTGGAAAGACTACCAGGTGTTTCAGAAAACGTTGTCGGATTATTGCTTTATCACTTCCATCAGTACGCTGTTTGAGTACTGGTCTGGTCTAATTTCACGCCTGCGCAGGAGAAACTACGAGCGGCTTACCCTTGCCAGTGATTTCCTCGAAAAACAACCTTCCACTGTTCTTATAGCACCTTTTTGTGAGATATTACACGCTAGATGTTTCTTTCCGGAAAACGAATGATTTTGTTGTTGGAGGATGGTTCTATCGTAAAAGAAACTTTTGGCAAGAAAAAACGACGAAAGGTTGCGTGTCATCACTCAAGTGGGTCTGCAACTTTCTGCATTTTTTGACCCTGCAGTGTCTGATGAGATCGGAATTGAAGCAAAATTTTTGCACACGATAACAATGGCAATGAAGCTTTTGCTCGACATTCTTCCATCGCGATAACTCCAGTATGCAGTGCCTGTTGACTTCCTTTTGATGGGTCACCCAGGATCCCGACCGATTGGCAGACGGGCCATTTTAATCGTCCTATCTTCAGAAACATTATACCTCTCTACCTTTCCTGGTTTGTCTCTTCTTTTCTTTATCGTTTAACAGCCTCCTGTACGGTTATTATAAAAATCCCAAGGGATTTCATAATGCCCTTCCATCTCTCGCGTGTCAATGATTGCAAGTCATTCAGTCATTCGTTCGTGCCTGTGCATTGTTGGCGCGCGGCGGCTGTCAAGCCTTGTCTGTATTGAAACTTACAACTCAGCCCCCCCCCATCCTAATTTACGAGCTCTGTTTCTACTGTTCTCTAAGTTTGCTCGTGTGGACGGGTTATATTGGTTAATCTGCTGATCTATTCTGAATTGCGTCGAAGATCCGGCTTTGGTTGTATTATCGTTGTGATTTTAGATTGATTTCTCCGTAACGCGTAGATCACCACGGCCTGTGATCAATATTGTATGTGTAACAGGGTCGTCTCAACAGGTGTATTGACAAGTTTTCTTTGACTTTTTTTTGCAATGACCACTCCCCTTCGAGGTACTTTTAAAGGCACAAAGAGGTTGTGTCCGTCATCTTCTCATGTAACTTCTCCGTCCCAACCTGCTGGACTGGACAGTGTCATGTGGGAAGTCAATGCCTCTTCGCTGTTTCCTGACTGTGTTAAGGCTTCATTCAATACGCTGATAAGGGAACTTGGAGATGCCGAAGCTGAGCGAGATAAGTTGCGAGAAGAAAATCTTATTTTGCGCCGAAAGATCGGGCTCGTTCTTGATGTACCTCTTGCTAGTGCCAAACCTATTATAGGTCACCCTGTCAATTCTGTTCGTTGCGATTTTATTCATTGTCAAGAATCTGAGCGCCGCCGTTTTATAGTTACTGCAGGTGTACCTGAGTTGAGAGAATGCAGCATCCGTAGGAGACTGTTTTATGATGATAATAGTGTTCTAAACATTCTAGAGTTTTTGGATGTTGACTATTTACCCGTTGCTGTGTATAAGCTTGGGCACCCGATTAGGGACAGAGACAGATTGCTCAAGGTTGTATTACCATCGTCTTAATTTCAACGTTTGGCGATTTCTCGTGCTTCTCGACTTCGCTTCTTTCCTGGTCGTGGGGTGTATCTCACGGAGTCCCGCACAAATGCGGAAAAGAAGCGTCTCCGTGAAGAACGCATGAAGCATCCAAATTCACATTCCGCCCCTCAGAGCATTGTAAGCACTGAGCCGGCGCAACATAACACCGGTGCTGCTCAGGGAAACTAGATTCTTATCCTCGGTACCTTCTCTCTGGTTCACATTGTTCTTCCTCATCATCAAATATCCAGGTTTTCTATGCCAATGTCAAATCGTTCTCAGAAAATTGCTCCTGTTTTGATATTGTTTTATGTGATAAGTACGGTGTGTACTTGTTTTCTGAAACTTGGTTCAAAAGGCAACATCGTAGTGAACCTTCTTCAGACATTTCCAAGTACAGGTCAGTAAGCATTACATCTATGTTTTCAAGACATTTCGAAGAAATTTTCAAAGCTCGCATTATCTAGTATTCAACTCAGAACAACATAGTACCGGCCTAACAACATGGTTTTGTGAAGGGAAAGTCAGTAACTACGAACAGAATCGCTCAATGATTGGTCGATGGCCTTAGATAATAAGCAGAGTGTGGACGTAATATATTTCGATTTCGCAAAGGCATTTGTTAAAGTCAGTCACAAGAAGCTGTTGCATGAGCAGCAGTTGCTGGGATTCCATGATAAAGTTTGCAGATGGATACAGGAGTTTCTTAGTGGCAGAACCTTCCAAGTGCGTATAAACTCTGCTTACTCTGATGTATCCAAATGTCAAGGTGGTGTTCCACAAGGTGAAGTATTGTCACCAATACTGTTTAGTATTAATTCGGCTGACCTGGGATGCTGCTTATCCTGTTTAATGTCGATTGTAGACAAAATGGTGATGACTTAAAAATCTATAAAGTCATAAGCACTTTCAGGGATTCTCTTGATTTAGAGGCTGCAATTGATGGACTAATTCAGTGGTCTGAAGAGTGGCAACTCCCTCTCTCCTATGCTAAGACGCTTCATGTGCGTGTAGGTTGCTACCCTGGTAGTGCCTCTTACTTCATGGAAGGTGTTGAGATCAAGAAAGCGAGAGAGGTCAAGGATTTGGGCTTCTATTACAATGACAAACTCCACTTCTCGTCTCATCGTAGCCATATCCAGAGTATTGCTCCTTACCGCACGTACCAGATCTTGAAGGCGCTCACCACAAGGGATACAAATGTTCTTGTTCACGCACATAAGTCCTAAGTCCGTTCACTCGTGGGAAGCAGTACTTTAGTTTTCTGCGCCAATAAAAAGAAGAACATTATGTTGCTGGAAAGGGTTCAGAACAATTTCACCCGGAAAATTTTTTCGGAGGTTTTCTAAACTCGAAAATCCCTAAGGCCGTAATTAGAAGCAAATATTTCAATATTCCTCCACTAGAGTCTATGCGCAGGCTCTTTGACTTGTGCATGATACATAACTTGCTGACAGGCAAAACCGCGGTTAATTTTTCGGATTTCTACTCATTGGTTCCTTCCAAAACAAAGATTAGTCAGCTCAAATCGTCCTTTTCTAAGCCCAAAACAACCATAAGAAGTATTTTTTTCGTCGTAAGGGCTGGTCTTGCATACTTGCAAACGGCAAGGCTCCTAGCATCCAAGGCTCTCTCAGCTCCTCCAAACGGGCAGTTGGCAAAAATATTTTACAAGCACAGCTGCCACCTTTTTCCTCAGATTTAGTTGTTCTATCGCAATGTTTTGTGTTGCTGTCGTTGTTTATATTTTCATTTTCAACACTGTCTCATATGGCGTATATGATAAATAAATAAATAGATAAATAAATAAATGAGTGGCATCGAATGAGCCTCCTTCATCTGAAAGATATTGAGTGTTTTACATCAGTAACCATGCATTTTGCAAGAAAACCTAATGCAACCAATTACAGGTAATGTGAATTTGATAAGTTAGTCCCACCTTAGAAATTTCTGAATTTGAGCGCAAATAATTTTGGGACAACCTTAATATAATAAGGCAATTCATATCTTAGCTAAAAAGCTTTCTTGGGTTCTCGTCCCGAGCTTTACTAACGTTTCTACATACTGTAGTCTTAGCATACATATACTAAGCATAATATTTCCTGATAATGTTGAACAACATTTCTCTGATAACGTTGAACAAAAGTCTCCAATACTTGCTCAGAGACGCACATGGATTCAGAGGATGGACTCCTTGATTTTGCTGTGCTAATCGATATACACTCTGTTCCTCGCAGGCATATCCACGCATATGTGTGCAGAGAGTCTGTGGGTGCAGATGATATCCTGCCCATCGGCTCAGTCGAAAGCTTGCATGCAAGTGACTGGAAAGTATCTGGGAGCTGATTTGGGGCCGCCTCCAAAAACAAAGCCCTTCTTCCAAGTTTCGGGATAGCCTGGAAAACCCCGGCGTTAACCAAGCCTCCACGTCAGCCTGGCAGGCTACGTGCTGGGTATCCACTCGCCAAAACGATAATGCAAATGGGCTTCATTCTCCTGAGCCTGAGGAGCCCCCAATAGCAGCGTTGGGTAGGACCGCTCGGGAGAGGCTGCTAAAATTTCAGTACCGAAACAGGCTGCTCAAGAAGAGAAGGAATGAGATGGCGATCTTTCTACTTTCAACGCACGGGCGCTTGCACCGGGAGCGTGTAGAGAAGATCAGATTAGGGAGATCAAGTGCGACGTCATCGGACTGACCGCGACGAGAAGGCATCACCCGCTACACGCTGTATTTGGGGCTGAGGAAGGACAGTTCTTTGAAGTAGAGGCGTCAGCGGCGTAGGGGTCCTCGTAAACACGCACTTGGCCATGAACATCGA
This sequence comes from Haemonchus placei, assembly GCA_900617895.1. Classification (NCBI taxonomy): domain Eukaryota; kingdom Metazoa; phylum Nematoda; class Chromadorea; order Rhabditida; family Trichostrongylidae; genus Haemonchus; species Haemonchus placei. Next base: position 6,195 of record UZAF01016253.1, on the reverse strand, counting down.
TTTGTACGAAAGCCGATTGAGAAGATGTGGCTCAACCACAGCTCTAACCATCTTCGTCGCCCACGTACCAAAATCAAGCTTCGAAAGGAAGAGTTGGAAGTGTTCTACATGGATCTGGAGAAGCTTCACAGAGAAGACCATACATTCTTCAAGGTCTTCGTCGGTGATTCAAGCCGAGATTGGCCCCGGAAGAACGGCTGAAGAGCTCCACATGGAATGGAATGAAATGAGCAGGGTGAAGGGCTGTCCGAGTTTATCATGTCGACCCACACCATCCATGGCGACTCGCAGTTCCAGAAGCTCTCTCATTTGCGATATACATGGGAGTCACCCGGTGGACAGTTTCATAATGAAATAAACAACATCATTTTCAATCCGAGATTTTGCCTGACTGACGTCGCTGTTGTTTCGAAGTTCTACACGGGATCGGACCATCGTATCCTCTGCGCTAGATTCTGCTTTGCAGTGCGTGGAGAGAGAGCTATGAAGTTTAGGAAACGAAGCCCCAGGACCTCCATCAATTAGGATCACTCCAAAGAAGAATACAAGCGACTCGTCAAATATCTTCACGGTAGTGCTAGGAAAGCAGAGAGTCTACAAGTAGCAACGAGACGGCTCTCCTCGAAGACACTCTAGCTGATACGCCGGCGTGGGATCGCGCGAGCTGCAAGTATCACCTGTAACACCTGCCTTCCCGTTGATCGTCGATTTCCTCGAGCGGGCGCCAGTATCGTCTCCATTCCTCCCTTAAACGAGCCTGAGTGGTCCAATGAATCGCTTTTGAAACACGAGGACCAACATTCCTTTCGTTCAGAGCTTTCGTGAAAAGTTTGACCATCTCGTTGGCGGCCGTCCTGGAGTTCGTTTGATGCCCCGAGGGATCCAGTCAGTAACCGCCCTGGTCCAACTGTCATCACTGTATCGCATAACGTGTCCGGCCCACTTGATTTTCGATTTCTTGGCGTAATCAACGGCATCCCTGATCTTCGTTCGTTGACGGAGCTCGGAACTTCGGATTCTCTTCTGCACTTGTGTGTATAGGGTAATTCCGAGCATCGTCCTTGCCAAAGTGCGTTGAGAAACGCTGACAGCATTTCCATCCTGCTTTCGTAGAGTCCAAGTCGCCGAGGCGCTCGTCAAAGCAGAAAGGGCAGCAGTGTCGAAAAGATGAGCGCCGGGCTGGATGTTCTTTGTCTTCTTCACTACTCCCTCGATATTCTTAAATGCTTCCCATGCGTCGCGCTTCCTTCTGCACAGCTCTGAAGCTAGGTCGCTCATCATGTTAACTTGTCGACCTAGATACACATAGCTAGCGCATTCGGAGATATTCGTTCCATTTAACGTGAAGGGAGCATCAGGTACCAATCCGTTTTTCATGAACATCGTCTTCGTTAAATTCAGACTCGAGCCGATCTTTCCACAAGCACTGCCAAAGTCGGCCACCATTCGTTCCGCCTGCTCGATGTTCGGTGTTATAAGCACGATGTCATGTGCAAAACGGAGGTGATGTGCAGCCGTCGACCTTCACTACCAAGTCTTCCCATTCCAAATGACGCATGATATACTCGAGAGCGGCAATGAAAAGTTTGGGCGATATGGTATCGCCCTGCCAGACACCTCTGATAATGACTTCCTTGTAGAATGGTGAGGTCCTGGTCGTAAAGTTGTTGTAGAGCTCACGAAGCATCCTTATATATTGAGTAGGAATACACTGGTTGCCCAGGGCTTCGATTACCGCTTCTGTCTCGACAGTGTCAAAGGCTCTCATCAAATCGATGAACGTAAAACATAACGGCAATTTGTACTCTCGCGATACTTCAATGAGCCTTGTAAGAGTGTGGATATGATCGATTGTGCTGACCCCTCTCCGAAACCCTGCTTGCTCGCATGGGTGTCCTTCATCTAATATTCTGCTAATCCTGTTCAGGATGACGCGAGTGAAAAGCTTATAGATTACAGACAGCAGGCAGATTGGGCGATAATTGCCAATATCGTCTAGACCTCCCTTTTCGTACAGCAACACAGACTTGCCAGTTTTCCACGACGTGGGCACTTTGCATTCCGACAGGTGCCGCGTGAAGAGCCTAGCAAGAGTTGTGACGATAACTGGTGGAAGACTCTTCAGATGTTCTGGTTTGGTACTATGGGGACCGCACGCCGTACAGTTCCTCATGTCGTATTTCGGAAAGGAGAACCGAAGACGCGATATATTCGTCTTGCCTAAGATTGTGGGTATGCATGTAGACGTAGCTGTCGAAGAGATCCGAGTAGACGTCGTAGATGACCTCCTCCATTGCCCTTCGGGATGCAGTAACTGTTCCGTCAGGACGACGAAGGGAGGTCATCTTGGTCTTGTAATTGGCGAAGCTCCGTCGGGCTTTGCGAATGCTCTTTCCGGCCTCGGCGGAAAGAGTATTCGCAAAGCAACTGTGGGTTTCCTACTCAATATATAAGGATGCTTTGTGAGCTCTACGACAACTTCACGACTAGGATATCGCCATTCTGCAAGGTAGTCATTATCAGTGTGAAGAGAGGTGTTCGGCAGGGCGATACCATATCGCCCAAACATTTCAGTGCCGCTCTCGAGAATATCATGCGTCATTTGGGATGGGAAGACTCGGGAGTGAAGGATGACGGCGGCTATCTGCGTCACCTCGGCTTTGCAGACGACATCATGTTTATAACACCGAACATGGAGCAGGCGGAACGAATCCTGACCGAGTTTGACAGTGCTTGTGGAAATATCATCTTGAGACTGCATTTAACGAAGAAGATGTTCATTAAAAACGGATCGGTACCTGATGCTCCCTTCACGTTAAATGGAACGAATATCATCGAATGTGCTAGCTATGTGTATCTAGGTCGACAAGTTAACAGTTGATGAACGACCTAGCTTCAGAGTTGTGCAGAAGGAAGTGCGACGCATGGGGAGCATTCAAGAATATCGAGGGAGTAGTGAAGAAGACAACCGGAAAAGACGATGCTCGGACTTTCCCTATACAATCAAGTGCAGGAGGGGATCCGGAGTTCTGAGCTCCGTCATCGAAGAAAGATCAGGAATGCCGTTGATTACGCCGGGAAATCGAAGATCAGGTGGGCTGGACACGTTATGCGACATAGTGATGACCGCTGGACCACGGCGGACTGACTATATCCCTTGCGACGTCAAACAAACTCCAAGACGGCCGCCAACGGGAAGGTCAGACTTCTTCACGGAAGCTCTGAACGGAAGGGATTTCGGACCTCATGTCCCTGAAGCAAGGACGACCCACTGGATCACTCAAGCCCGTGAAAGGGAGGAATGTAGACGTTACTGGCGCCCGCTCCAGGAAGTCGATAATCACCGGGACGATAGGTGATGCAGGTGATTGTTGAACATAAATGCAAGGTATTCTTCAGTCAAATCATAGCGCAATAGCGTTCATGTGGCTCAAAAACCACCCATTGAAGGTGAAATCCTGAAAATGAAAGTGAAAACCAAAAATAAAGAACTGTGGCTGAAAGAGTTTTGAAGCCATGTTGTTTCTATAGCGTGTCCAACGTGGCTTGGGGAAGGGGATTCTGCACGTCAAATTTTCTAGGGCATCAGGCGTGCTTCTAAACGGATAATAACGAAGGTCGTGGGACAGTAGATATCGATCGTGCTGTGTCGATCAGCTCAACGGTAAAGTGGGAGATGATCCAACCAACAGCTCAGAGTTCAGCTCAGATTCATGACAAACCACAACGATTGTTGTAAAGCAATATGTCAACAGGAGCCCCATGAAATCTCGATTCTAATAAGAATCGGCCTGCTAGCGATCTCCCTGACCTTCAAACGAGCGGTCTCAGCTGACTATCCACCCTTTTTCGTTTATCAACTGAGACTTCTCGCCGTACACCTTTTCTAAGTTCACACTATAGTCGATCAAAGGTGGGAGTGGGATAATAAATTGATCAGAATTGGGGAAACTAATCAATTGAAACAAATATCAAATAGAAAATTCTTAAAAACTTCCACAAGGAGTACCAAAAATTTTTGTTACCTTGAAACGTAGTGCCATCCATGCTTACTGCAGACTAAGAACAAAGTTTCTAATCGGAGAGAAGGGTTCACGATGGGTTATATCCGCAGATAACGTATCAGCTGCACGGAAACTACCGCAAAAGTAGTGCCAGAAATTCGAAAAAATATGATAATATCTATTTATTTGAATTCCTCATGAGTAGGCCTATCTTATGGTTCTTCATACAGAATACACTGCTTCGAAGAAGTCCGACTTCTTGGAAGTATGACATATCAAACTTTTTTGTTTTGTTTGTTTTTTGTTTTTAACAGAATTCGTATAAATTTTGTCATGAAGGTTATCAAAACAATCCTTTTTTCGAATATAGTACCGTGCACAGCTTTTGAGCGATCCGCAATCTGCAGAGTGTGCGTTGAACACGAAGTAGTGGACTACTGTGCACAGTCACTTCATAGCATGGAGATTTTGATACACAGTCTTATTTTCTTCGTCTAAAACTCCTGGTGGGGCTGTTATAGTGTTGCTGCACCTTTCACCATCAAGACTTTCTTCATACGTGGGCACTTGCTAGTGCATCATAAACCTTTGTCTTTTGTAAAATCGTTCAATTTCAGCAGTCAGTTTATCAGACGAAAACAGGTCTCGTGAAGAAAAACGTTCTTGGGATATCCGCTTCTTTGAGTTTCTAGGGAGCCCTTCAATGATATTATGGTGCAGTCTAGCTATAATATTTTAAAGAGCCACCATATGAGGCATGAGTACACATAGTAAAACGATTACATCGTTATGAATATCTTCTAACTACCTAGTGTGAACTTATTGTAGCGCTACAATTTATTCGGCCGAGAAAGCAATGAATCACTCACTCACCCGAAGTGGAACACATCAACTGTGAGCTTATCAGCATTGACTTTTGATTTCATTGCTCCCGAACACGATTCTCAGGGATTTAAGTATTGGGTAGACTTGTAATTGAGCCTCTGGATAGATAATGCTGTGCTTTTCAATAATTAAAGCTTTCAAGCCCAAATGGAAGAATGGCTATTATTATGTGCACTTCACTGAACTAAAGAGTCTGATTGATTTCCACATCCTCGCTCAACATATCAGAAAGTACCGATGCAGGTTAACACATTTGCACTTTAAGGTAAATTAGGTAACGTGTAATGACTTCATTGTTTCACAGTTTCTTTGAACAACAATGCGGAAAGTCCGAAGTCATTCAAAATTGCGGATTATTTAAGATAAATCTCCGGTCCGACAATCAGGAAACTTAAAATACAATAACAAAATTAACATCGCAACTAATATCGATCGTGTTTCTTGAGGTGACCATTACCTCAAAATGCTCAGAACGATATGCAGGTCTTTTTTCAAAGCTGCTGAGTTTTTATTCTCGGATAGATCTGTTAGAAAGAGGCTTGAAGACTTCCTTTGACAGATTGCTTAGTGCTGGTATGTCGTCGTCACCCTTTATTTTCATAATGAAAACCGAGTAATCTCTGAAGTCTTGAAAAGTGCGCAGGTCGTGTTTTCTTCTGTTCTTGGTCTCAGCTCTGCTCGCTTCAGCAGGTACCATTCAAAAAGAAATCACCGTTTTGAACCTTTTTTGCCATAACTCATCTCGAACTCAATGTTTTTGACTGATTTTTTGTTATGTTGTTAACAGTGGCGATTTTCAACGTCTCCATCACAAAACTCACGAAACTCCTTTTTGTTTCGTTCAAAAGGTCACTTTTCACATTTTTTCTGAACAGGACAAAATAACATCAGTTTCAATAATTTGAAATAAGTCACTTGACTTGGACGCTATCATTGAGATTAAAATCTAATTAACTACTAGTCTAATACTTTGTAGTGAAGCCGTTGGCATCGATGACGGCTTGGCATCTGCGGGGCATTAACTCGACCAAGATGTCGATCAGGCACTTATCGATTTCCTTCTATTCTTCTTCAAATAGGCCAAACTCCTGAGCAGCATTTGTGACCGTTTTGTCGGCTATCCCCTTCTTGAGTTCTTACCACGAGGGTCCACTGATGTTTAAGTCAGGGGGCTGGCTGGGTGAGTCAAGGCATCGAATTTCCCGATGAGTCAACCACTCGCGCGCCCCTTTTAGATCCGTGTCCAGGGTCGTTATCTCTCTGGAAAGTAAATTTTCTTCCGTGCACAGGACGGGAGAAAGGTAGC
>UZAF01016252.1:28698-38761 GCA_900617895.1 Haemonchus placei | reverse complement strand
GTATCAAGTAGAGAGTAAGGTATAGGTACAGAAGGTAAGACAGAAGGTATTGAAAATCACCTTCCGAACATAGGTAATTACCAATACTTTAGCCTGCCTTGAGGCTTCCTTAGCCAATTCCTGTGAGTTTATACTGACAGTATGCCTAACTAGGAGTTCCCGTAATTAAAAAGATGAGAGAGCCGGACTGTAACATTCTTACGCTTGTCTCTTTCCACCTGGGTAGCACTCAATGAAATTGATTGAGCCTATTAGCTCATCGTTCAGATGAGTATCACCTATCACCTGTATCACCGGTGGTCCCGCTGATCACCCATTTCTTCGAGCGGGCGCAGTAACGTCTCCATTCGTCCCTGTCGCGGGCCGAAGTTGACCAGTGGATCGTCCTCGCTTCAGGGACGCGAGGCTCAGCATTCCTTTCATTCAGAGCCTTCAGGTGAGTTTAGGTAAATATGGGGACAATAATTCGAAGTAAGAGTAATAATAGTAATGGTAACTAGTGATACCTAATGATAAACAAATGTCCCCCTTTGATCTGGAGTGACATGGGAGGACATTTTATCAGCTTCAACGAGACACTACATCATAGTGACTGATCTCTTCTAGTGATAGCAACCATGTTGTGCTACTGTACTCGCATGGGAATAGTAAATGGTCAGGCTTTGCGCGGTCCATGAGATCCTGGGCGTATCACCTAATCCCTTTATCATGGATGGGTGCGTCGATAAGAGGATTAGGTTCTAGATGGGGCTTGTACAAGTTTGTCGCGAGCCACGCCCGTAACCAAGAGGCTCGAATGTTCTACACAAGGAGAGCGATGGTCGGGGTGAAGGCTACGGTCGCGCCATGTAAACCAAACACCTAACTATAGATCCGTACCACGCCAGAATAAGGTCAANATGGTAAGTAGTAATACCTAATGATTAACAAAATGTTCTCCACTGATCTGAAGTAGCTTGAGAAGCTTCAATGAGCCACTTCATCATAGTGACTGATCTCTTCTAGTAAATACAAACAGTTTGTGCTACTGTAATCGAATGGAACAAGTAAATGGTCAAGTTTTGTGCTGTCAATGAGGGCCTGGGCGCATCACCTAATCCCTTTGTCATGGATGGGTGCGTCGATAAGAGGATTAGGTTCTAGATGGGGCTTGTACAAGTTTGTCGCGAGCCACGCCCTTAATCGAAAAGCTCGAATGTGCTACACAAGGGAAGCGGCTACGTACGCCACGGTCGCGCCATGCATACCAAACATCTGAGAGATCCGTGCCATGCCAAAATAAGGTCAAAGTTCGAATCCTCGCCATTTTTTGATGGACATTTGTCGCGGGAGGAGTAGTGTGCGAATAAAGACCCCCATTGAGCTTCACGAATAAAATAATGGCATTGCCGACGATGACAAGTATAATGGCCTATAAAGCAACACAGCAACATATCCAAGCCGGCTCTATTAATCACTGACCGTAGAAAGGCAACTGAACAATCAAAACGGACAACAGATATACGTGTTTGTTGAAACCCGCTCTTACGCCATCACTGCCTTGTCAGTCTACGCTGCGTCTCCGCGCTTTCTCCCCATAGGCGGTACATGGGAGGTCGTTCGGGCTTCTCCTTTCAGGGTTCCGCCTACACAAAAGCTCACAACTGTCATTGCTTATATCCGGTCAGCTATCGATGATTACCTACTGGATTCAGCTGATTTGCTACATCGTTGTACAACGACTTGTCCACACTATACCTTTACCGAATGGACAACTCGGTAAGTAAGAGTGCCTATAAGGAAGTTTTAGATTCATATGGCTGTCCGGTTGATTTTTCGTAGAACGACTAGCTACAGAAGGAACTGCTCCTGCCCGAACCATCTATATTTTATGAAAAAGTTCCTCTTCAAATGCGAATAGTACCTTTGAGTAAGGTAAACTCTTCTCCGTGATGCAATTCCTTTCTAGCTTTTTTCTGTGGGTTAGAGTTATCTTGAATTTGTACCGAAAAGAAGAATAGCTTCAATTGGAGATCATGACTTCACGCCATCAGCCATGCCATCCTTGAATAAAGCGTAAAACACAATGCCCATCCTTGAACGCCTAAGCAGTATCTAACAAACCCTCCTGCTCCAGTGATTACCTTCACATTCCATATCGGTTACCCAGGGGATGGTTTCTGAGTTTTACGTCTTTTTCTAACTTATCAATTATTTAATGAAGTAAAGGCTACGTATTCGCCCCCTACTAAATATCCCACTATACATCGCATGCCCTTGTTCCCAATCACTTTGGGTAATCTTGTTTCGCACGAACCACAAGATTACCCAAAGCTTTCCAGAGTCATCAGGTGCCATCCACCAAGGACAGAGTTTCTGTTCTGGATGACAATTTGGTGTCAATGACTGGTCTGAGGAACATTTCGACTATTCACCTCTGACACCCTCGAACCGAGCCCATCGCTCTCTTTCTATGACTCTGGGCTGTTTCGACTCTGTGAAATTCAGATAATAGGAACTGTAAAGGATATAAGGCTATGAACGCTTTGGGAGTTCTGAAACCGACAGTGCTTGAAAGGCAGTAGCTACCGAATAGCCTTTGCAACACTGCTGTAAACCCACATGCAGGACATGTGCACAGCTCAATCTTGGAGCCTAACTTTGAAAGTAAATTTGTGAAGTCTAGAAGGTTTACCGTAATCAAGCAAATCAACATTCGACAGAGAATCCGAAGAGAAGTGATCTCAACTGACAAGAAAAGTCGAACATGGTCCGATCTCAACTGAGACCGACCACATAAGGCATTTGCTTCGTAGCTAAAGTGCACCAGACTTCCGTGAATTTTCAAAACCTGATGATTCTATGACTATGCAAATATGTGCCATTACGGACGATTGACCAAATTTTTTTCGAGTTTTCTCTATTAACTATTGAAAAGAATAAAAAGAGTAAATGGTAAGATCATGGAAAATTCAGGAAAACCCGAAGTCGAATGTGGAGACAAAACAATCGAAGTCGTATTTCTAACTGAGGCACTTTTTGAAGGTGATTTTTTGTGAATGAATTGCTGTTGGGTACAGTAGTATGTTTCGAAAAGCTGGTTCCTTCGGAACCCGGTTGAATGTCAATTATTGATTCATTGATTCCAGGACGAATTTTCGTAATTGGCCACTCAAACGACACTAACTGCTTTTCACGAGATGTTGGACGTTTAACTACATCTATATTAATCGATAAGGACAAATGTGGTGTTGTTACAACACGATCGGTACGTTCTTCGAATCAATTATTGATCCGCCCTCTGATCAATTATCGATCGCCCCGCATTGGTGATCGGTTATCGATCCTTCGCGTTAGTAATCGATTATCGATCGCCCCATATCAGATCTATCGGGTTAGAATGGAAACACCATACGTAGTTTGGAACAAAAAAAAACTATATTTGGTCAAAAATGTCTACAAAGCTTAACGGAAATGTTGAGATAACGTTTTTTGTGAGAATAAGTTACTGTGACGTAAAATTGCAGACAAATCCTGTTGGAATATTCTCGAACGTCAAGATTATGATTTCATTCCACAACGATTTTATTACAAAAGTAGATCGAGTAAGTTTTTTTCCCAAATTGACTTCATTGCAACTTTTTTTTGAAATAATCATGCAAAAGTGGCATTTTTTCGGACAGAAATAGGGCGTTCCCGCGAGTGCGGTGCGACGCGGCATTCATTATTATGCACCAAAATATCAGGCGACTTCAGGAATTCTATCGTTTTTACTTTTTAATCGTGAAACCTTTTCAAAAAAAGAATCGTTTGTGGACCAATGCCTATTGGTGGGTAAGCATAGCAGCCTTTAGCCCTAATCTTTGCTAACGTCAAAGCGAATCGTATCATTTCACTGTTAATGCGGTAACTGGTATGTGGGGACGTAATTGGCGTGAGATATTCCGTGACAAGTGACCGTAACCAGTTCATAGGGGTTGTCAATTGATCATTGCTAGTTACTTGATAGGACAGGCTCAACATGCAGCAGCCATCCTCCGAATTATCTCCGAGGCTGGCTTCTTGGCGTAACATTGTGGACAACCCAGAATCGCTTCAGAAAAATTGTTTGATAAACTTTTCCCGAAAACATCAGGAGGGCTTTTCCGTTTATAAAAAGATTTCGACAAAAATCTGTCAGGTAAATAGTAGGGCAAAGAGGTCAAGGTGAAGTGATGGTAGGAGGGGGTGCAAGGGTAACGTTCCGAGTTAAGAACTCGTATGGGTGACTTTGTATGATTGCAAAAACTGTCACTGTCTGACCTACTGTTTCACTCTGGCCAGCCGATGTACAAGCCAGTGCTGTTATCGGCCCAGACGAATCTGGTACCTACTAACCGACTCTGAAGGGATGGAAGGCTTGGTTGGTCGTCTGGAAAGATAAAAGCACTGACTTGACATTGGCTGGCTACCACAAATTATTGTATGGGCCACACACGCATTCAAAACCTCACTACGATTTTGAATGGAAGTCAAATGCAGGGCGCGTTCTTCAGTTGGGATTAACCAACACCCAAAGTCTTTTCCTTTATGAGCTGCTTCAAATATGAACTGAAATCAAAAACCTTTCCCAAATGAGTCTCAAATGCTTAGATATGTTGCTTAGATATGTTATGCTTAGATAGTTTTGTTATACCCACGTGGACTTTGTTAACGTCAATCGATAAAGATAAAGATAAAGATATGATTGTCCTAGAATATCGCGCTCTTACGTAATCCAACCAACGTCCCATTTCAATTTCTCTGCGAAGAAATCGTAAGCGCGACCTCGAAAATTCTTGTCGGACACCAGATATCACTGAAAACGAGTTGAACACATTAAGCTGACCAATGCGCGAATAGGATGGCGAAGCTTTCCGTAAAGCTGGTCAGTTGTTAGGAAGCAGTGAGCTTTCCTCGCTGACAATGACTTTAACAACAGGATCATGTCATGTAGTATTGTGAAATAGTCATGTTCTTAGAAAGGAACGACTACATCGCTATGCACTGCGAAGATTCAATCTAATTCTACTGACTATGAAGTCTTGGGGTGTTAATCAATCCCGTCAGAGAGAGATGCGCTCCTCATTCGACCTGCATTCAGAATCGTAGTGGCGTAATGAAAGGCCTATAAAATGATTTGCGGTGGCCGGCCGATGTTCAAGTCAGTGCTTTTATCCACGTAAACGAGTATGACACCAATTAAACGTCCCCGGAGGAATGGAGGGCTTGGTTGGTCTGTGCGAAGACCCAGAAACCGATCACTGGACCATGAGTATAGAAGTGCTGTGTCATCTCCGCCCATTACCAACACCAACAAAAACTCTAAAAATTTAAGTATTGAGTGGGCACTTGCAAGAAAATCAGGCTCCCTTTTCACACGAACCTTTAGTGACTTTGGTCTAAACTGCTCATCCGTGCTCATGAGTAAAGGATAAAGTTTTTGATGACACCCCGCTTCTGGGAAGCGCCTCTCGTTCGGCTTCCATTCACGAACCTAGTGGCGTATTGAATGCGTATGTGGCCTACACAATGATTCGCGGTAAATAATGGATGTACAGGTCAGTGTTGCTATCCTTCCAGACCAGTATGGCATCAATTTACCGACTTCAGAGGGATGAAACAGTCGATTGGCTTGGGAGGGTTCAGTCCAGGGACCGTGTGATAGTGTGCCACTTGCCACTACACCACCATCGCCTCATTTATAATCACGTGGACCAAACAATTCATCCATCAAACCCAGTCCAAATCGCCAGAACTGAATGAAAAGATAAATGCCCTGCTTGGACGTCTGCCAATAATTTAAGCACACTTCAGTTATATCTATGTCGCACCCATTTTCATAGATCATTCATTTATTTATTATTTATTATTTTTATTGTATTTTAAAGTATTTGCATTTATTTGTTCTTCACCTTTATCGAATGACTACAACTAACCCTTCTTAATGGTACCAATTTTAGGGCTACGAAATCAGTTGCTTCTATATGCAAGCGGACAAGACGGTAACCTATCCAATTACAGTAGCCACTCAGGTAAGTGGATGTTGTCATCTTTGAATAGGCCCTGACGGTTCTCTATACCGCTTATGATTTCTCTTTTGAAGGACATTGCCGGTATAACAGAGCTAGCCGAAATGCCCAGATGCCGTTATGAAGTGATCGATCCGGAAACGAAGAATGCCGTTGACGTTGTCACGGTCGGTAGCAAACTGCTTCATCGATGGGTATGCGACAGTACATCGCCCGGTGAGTTGAGGTTGCCTTATAAGCTTGTACGGAAGGGCTATTCACCACCCTTTGATGTAAGTAGTCGTTGGGAAAGAGAATATCCACCCATGATTGAGGACACAGTACACGATAAAAATGGTTTCTGAGATTTCTTCCGAGGTTGCACCACTTACTCTCGAGCACAAGGGACGCTATCGGTCTAGATAGCGCGTAATAAACGCCCAAAAACTGACTTAGACGACACATACCCACAGGCGGACGAGTTCTCACGGCGTTGTAGGGGTTGTAGGGGCTTTAGCATTCGCTCAGGAATGCACACGTTGCACGCATGCACCTAACTATAGCCAGCTGTATGCAATGGCGCCCGTATTAGAACAACTCGTCCAACTAACCCTATCGTACAACTTGTGCTCACCCAATGATCCGGCTTTGATTACTTCTATTTCACCATATGTTCTCGCATTGAGATCCCATTCAAGTAACATGTCTATAGGAGTATGGCCTATACAACAAGTTGCTGGGCTCAGTTACGGTTAACGCTGGGCTTTTATCCTCCCAGTCATGACCTACAACAATCAACCGGTTCTGTAAAGATGGAACGCTTGGTTGGCCCGGTTGAGTATGGGACACAATCTCTCAATCAGGAAGGTTGCAGAATGCTCTTCACCGGGAGACGGGCGTTAGGAACGATTTTGGGTAATCGCTTCGTCGCACGCGGCTGTCGCGGACCACTCATTCGCCGTTATTACAGCTCCAGCGTTCTTCATACAGCTCAATCGATATGTGATCATTGTTTTATGCATAATTCTACTATTAGTACTTTTTCTTGTATTTCTTACCTACTGCTGCATCCTGCTACATTACTTCGCGCGCGACGCCCCTTACACCGCGACGCGACCATTTCGTTCCTAACGCACCACACCCCTCTTCACCTTTACCCCAACCTTCGCCTTCATGCTGGAAATACCTATTTAGAAGTAATCGTGCACTTCTCATGAGACCATCTTGTTCAACTCCAGCTGTTACTAGATCGATTCGTACTCACCGAAAACCCTATAGATCACTTCCCATCTCTAAATAATGGAGCAAAATTAAAGTGAAAAAACTTTAAAGAATAAATTTTCTCTTTAGATTTCTGGTGCATGACGGTCCACTCATGCCATGTTGAGGACGGCTCCGGAACAACGTTCACGATTTTGGATGACAGAGGGTAATAATTGTTTGATTACTGAAGAGAATGATTCAATTAATTTTGTTAAATGTAATTACAAAAAATTATATACATATCACCAAGAAGGAGGGACAGGACGGGTCTCGATACTGTACAACCAGAGGTACAGTAACTAGACTGCGAAGATCCGGTTTCGAATTTCACTATGGCCAAGAGTTTAACTCCTAACTAAAACCTTTACGAAAATCTCATGCAATTCATTCGCAACAAGTCAACGTGACTATAAACGCTGCAGGAGAGGAGAGGGGACATACAAAATAAACTTTGCGTTTCAATCGATACTCACACTTTACAATACGGTCGTACAAGCGCGCTTGATGTTCTCCACTGTTCGCTTTTTTGAATAAAAGTAATCGGAAGAGCTCTGTATTGCCAAGGCCTGACTGGGCTGGAAGGGAGAATTTGTGAAATAGTGGATCCTACTCAATAGATGCGTATCAATCACAATACCTTCATCTAATATTTTTAGATGCTCTATCGATCGATATCTCCTCGACAATCTGGAATATGGGCCAGGTCCATTGCAAGCACAAAAAGAAGCGCATGCATTCAAATTTGCCGATAAGGTAAGCTCCATGGCTAAATAGCACCCGACTCAGAACTTCTACAACGAGCGTACGGGTCAAGAAGCGCCATCGCAATCCCACACGGCGAGATTAGGTCACACGCGCGCAATCTCGGCTAGTCTTGTAATCATTCGCGGGCTAAAAGTGAACGGATCGAACGCGACTAGCCGAGATCGCTGCGCGACGTGACCTATATTTAGTCCAGCAATCGCCATGGCGTCTCTTGACACTTACCCTTTCGGAAGTGAAAACAGTTGATGGATAAATAACTACTTGTTGATTAGGTGGTGGTGAACTTCCAATGTAGCGTCCGTCTCGATCTACGGGGTGAAAATGCGGAATGTCCAGTGAGTATCGAAAGACTTATTTAAACTCGATGGCGAATTACTGAGACCTCAATTCGCTTTCAGATTCCTACCTGTGAAGACCCCATCAGGTTCGAACGAAGGCGACCCCGATCACCCGGATTTATACACGAGGTGAGTGTGTGCACGGTTTGAAATCTTTGAGGAACCGCCCACTTCGAATACCCGCCTACCTGCGCACGAGTTTAATGCCTCCACTCAGTAGTGAGGTACCTTGCTCATTGTGGGTACGCCCATTCCGACAAGTTGGGGCTTCATCAACTTGTCGTGTGTGGGACCTTCCACAGCACAGTAGGAATTTTCGCAAATGATTAGCTCAAGATCACCTGAATCAGACAAAACATTTTCCCCGGAGTCACACCGTCCCGATGAGTGAGCTCCCAGGGGGCTCCGTAAGCACAAAAACATTCCAGTTCCCCAGGGACATACTGTCACGATGACTACTTGCCACGGAATCCGCCTATAATAGAGAACATTTCAGATCCCTCTTCTGGACGCCAATGGTAGTGTCGAAGTGGATGTACGAGCTCAGCAGATTGATGTTTTGGATCCACAATTCGGTAAGTATGCAGTAGATCTTCACCATGTCCATCAGTCGATATTTCCACTTCAGACTTCGGTTTTGACGCCGACGATAAACACATCGCATCGGTCCTGCGACGATTACGCGGCCATCCAGACTGTATCCCCACACACCACCTGGTTCTTCCTGCAGTCACCACACTTTCCTTGATCATCTCGCTCTTGGGAGTAATCTTTATCCTGCTAAGGCGACCACACCCCTCAAGCCATGAGAACTCTCCCACAAAAAGATCTTCCGACGAATGACTACGCCCCCGGCGGCAGAGATGAGATGCATACTTCACATATTTATGATGTTCACTTTAAATATTAAATATAGCGCTTTCACCTCCAGAGTATGAGATGAGAAACGCCTCAGGGTATAATTGATTACTTAATTATTCGCATAATTATTGTGATTATTTGTATAAATGTATTATTTAACTTTGTATAATGTAATGTTGAAAATACGGTATAAATATTTATGGAATAAATGTTATAAGCTGAGATTTTATACCCACAGAATGCTGGAAAAAGTGAGAAATAGTGAAAGGGGCGATGGCACGGTAGTCCCCTCATGTTTTTTGGTGAAAATAGCCATGTTTTCAAATAGTAACGTGAAAGTTCATAAAAAATCACCCAAATATTCATTGAGCAAGGTTTTGCGTTTTGCGTGATACACGTTCAGGAAGAACAAAAAAATAAAGATCGCAAGTTTGAGCGGGTAAGTTATAGTATAGGCCATGTAGATGGCATCAACTTAAAGGCACAGTTCACGATAATTTTGGGTAATCCAGATTACGATGAAAAATAGAAGACAAGATTGAAACTAGTGCGACTGACATGAAGAAACTGCGTGCATCGGTGTTTCCAAAATGACAAAAGGCTTCGAAAAATCGTTTTGGAAAGGGGTGGACGAGAATGAAACCGAAAAGTGAAGAAGAGTGGGGCACCCGGACGAGCTTAACAGTGTGTTTCACTGCGCGCGTGTGGGTCCTGGTGCGAATAACAGACAATGGTAAGCGAAAATTCATTCATTTATAAGCATAAATAAACAGAAAAAACCTAGAAACAGCAAAAGTATTTCACCTTTTTAAGCCTCTAGGAGTAGGA
>UZAF01016252.1:0-24651 GCA_900617895.1 Haemonchus placei | reverse complement strand
ATTCTCTCGCTTTCTTCACTACCGATGAACTATTCCCAATCTATACTTCCGCTTTTCGAATAAAGACGGGTCCTCAAAATTATCGTGAACTGTGCCTTTGAGGGTATCCGAAGGTCCTACGCTCAAATTAGTGAATGCTCAAAGCCCATGTAAATTTATGCATCCTGTCACGCAATAGTGATTTGGGAGAAACTCAACAGCGAAAGCATCGAAAAGATGGGTCACCTTCACAAGGCCAAATTATGACAAGGTTAAGAAAAAACAGTATCGAACAGTACGTACCTCCCGCATCTCGTCGCCTTTTTTCTCATGACTGAAAAGGATGATCCTTATGGGAGCCTCGATGAAGTAATATGGTGCTCTGAATAAGCCTACAGTAACAAAAAAAAAAGAAATAGAGAAATAAAGAAAGAAGAAAAGAAATATCAAAATTACAAAAAAGGGTAAAAAGCAGAAGCACAGCGGTAACGAAAATTCTACTCAGAAGCATTTGTTAGAGCCAAATCAAGTACCAATGTGCGGTCAAGATTTTGACGAGTGCAAGGAGTCCATCGATCCAAAATTCAAATTTTATTCATTATCACATGATTAGATCCTGAATCCCATATGTACAATACAACTGTTCATTTCAACAATCATCGCAACTTACTTCAAAGCAATACAAGTGAACAGATGAGAACTGTGCCTTAGTGACGCGTGCGGTCGCAACGCGGTCAATTCTGACTACTGTGCTTTGTGCTTCGCAATTTGTTCTGATGCGTTTTCATCATTCCTTTTATTTCCATCTTTATTATGGACACACAACCCATTCGCTGATAGCGTTGCGACCGAAACCTGACGCATCACTACTGCATCTCAAAATATCATCACTTTTCTAAAACGGTTAGTTACGTGCACTTATTTAAACAGACTTTTTTGGCATCACCTTGAGAGGTTTGAGAATGAATAATGCAACAAATTATGAAGGTATAGTGAGTGATATGATTAGGATATCAACAATAGTACTGTACCTGATGATAACTTCATAGGAGAATCAGACCGATGAGAAAATTAAGAAATGAGCAAATATTCCGATACCGACTGGTTGGACATCTGGCGCCTTCTGAATCGCCCCTTTGGCTTACTGTAGCGCCGGTGCACAGGCTGCAGAACCTATCCCGTCGGGATTGATGAGAATCTCTACCTTGAGGCGACAGACCTACTAATTCCAAACGACTTAATCCATGAATGGCTATAGTCGAATGTGATGAGGTAAGTCTGTCGACACACTTCATCTTGCTTTTCACTTTTCAAACTGCCGCAAACGGGTTGCGGGTATAATAGGAAGGTAAATATGATCGAGTAAGTAGAAACATGAAACAGAGATAGAATTCCTGTTCCATCTGCTAGAATGCGCCATATATTCGACTTTCAATGAAGACCAGCCGATTAAGGCGTGCTGTTAATTGCCTACCAGACTAGTATCGCAATGACTAAACGTCTTTAGAGAATTCGGAGCTTTACTGATTCAAAATAGCTTAGCACTCCGATCTGTGGGTCATGCATTCATACTAGAAGATGTTTGTCATTACCAACTCAGCACAGGTAGAAAGCTACTTCTTGTTCCCGTAATACCCAACTAGTCAGTATTGGAAGTTCGATTCCTGCCATAACTTCAATGAGTGAAATGTTGAAAAATTCACAACTTTGCTCTGAATAACTTTTTCCAACCTGCTTATATACAGGCGTGTAACCCGGAATGTGAAAAAAATAATAATTTAAATAAAAAACGAATGAAGCAGTTATTATGCTTCAGCTGGAACGCCTTAAAAGCTCTAAGAGTTTGATTGTCGTTCCATGATCGAATAAGCTCGAACTAAGTGAATCAGATATGTGAAAATGAGAAGTTTTCAAGTGATGTCACGATTTACGCCGAGCCGGAAAGCTCAGGTAATTCTAGGTAGGAAGATCACATGACGTCATAATCAGTTTACGATCCCAGAGGTTTGAACAAACGTGCACTGATTTTATCGATTTTTGGACGTTCCTGATCCTGAACGTGTGCACAATTGAAAAAACGTGAACTGTGCTTCTAATGCATAAAATTGAACTCACATTTAAGCAGCGGTTTCCGTGGACATACGATCGCGACAGTACTGTATGAACTCCCCAGCCGCAGGGAAGCGTTCCTGTAAAAGGCTGTTGATGTGATTCAGTTAAATGCAGGAGTAGGGATGGTATTCAAACTGAATCTCAGTTTAAAAAACCCAGAATTCAGCGATAACCCTAAAAATCGAAAACACAGCAAACAACAAACAAAAAGTAATCACTAGCATCAACTAGGATTGAAGCAGAGAAATATATATAAGAGACCACAGCTAACGTATTATTAAGCAGACATCTTTTTCTTCTTCTCTCAATCGTCAATCCTGCGCCGTCGCATGCTTCTTGATCGCGTCCCACAAACTCTTATTTGGGCTCCTTGCGGATGCTCCCCTTGGCCTCGAATTCAATTGCCTCTCATACCAGATGACTCTGTGGCCTTCTCAGTACTGACCCTGCTCTCTCCTCTTGTGAACACGGGCTGTTTGTATAACCGCCCTGGCGACCACATTCCTGATCCGGTCCATTCCGTGTAACCGCAAACCTATCTGAGCATCATCACTTCAACTCATTTAGGTAATCTTTCAGAATTTTTATTTATGGGCCGGCACTCGTTGCCGTAGAATATCGTGAGTGCTTTTCTGCTTAAAACACCTTTCCTTTGAGCGAAGTGTTAATATGGGCACCATTTACCCTTTACTGCCCCACTTTGTCGAGAATGGGCTGGATTTCTGCCGAATTTTTTCGAGAAGATGAGACCGGCTAGAAACTTGCCTACAAGGGTAATTTGAACCGTAGAACACGAATATTGCATGCATTTGTCATAAAGATGCCTAGCGCTTGCGCTACCGGCACCTGCGCCAAGTCGCTGGGTCACCGATCCTGCTGAAAACCTGCCCCTAACTAGTGTCCCAGGCATTTTCATGATGAGTGGATGCGATATTCGTGTTCTACGGGTCAAATTACCCTTCTGAGCAAGTTTCTAGCCGGTTCCATCTTCTTTGAAAAAATTCGATAGAAATCCAGCCCTTTCTCGACAGAGTGGGGCAGTAAAGGGTAAATAGTGCCTTAATATGCAAACAACAGAAAGGACTCTCGAGGTTTACGGGACCTAGGCATCTTCAGATCGCATAATCAGAACAGAAAAGGAAGTACAGCAAAACTTATACAAAGCGACTTTTGAATCGAGTCATTGCCACTTCATCCGCGAAAACCATTCACTAATGGGTAAAATGAAAAAAATAAAAAAGAAAAAAGCATGGTTCGTTTCCATCAAAATGAGTGGGCGTTTTTGAGCTAAAGCCTCTTACAAAGAGAGGTTACTGAGATGTAAGAAGTAATAATACGAAGAAGTAATGAGTACTCAGAAAAAACTCACATGAGCAGCTTTATCAAAGATTTCCTCATCAGTAACCAAAGGCAAAAAGAGATTAATGAGATCATCAGAAAATGGTGGGGCGATTATCTCGAGAATCTACAAAAACAGTTTTCGGAATTTTTCTAAAAATGGATTAGTTGAACACAGGCTCGCTCACCTCCGTCGCGAAGTACCGCACCAGAGACGCATCTATTTGTCCATCACGGAACATCTCCCACACCTTTTCCAGAACTGGGATCGTTCCGCCCACCGATAACAAATGCACGAGGCGATCGACGACAAGCCGTTGACGTTCCATAATTACCTGAAAGGTTATAATATTTTCAAAAAGCAATTTATTGGAAAAAATGGAGCGCCGCGCCATTCCCATACCTGTGAACTTGCAACCAGCTGTCGATGCTAAGCATAGATATTTATTGCAGCTGAGTGGATTAGGTTGTGCCCTCGCTGTTGGCTGCCAAGGGTGAAAGGTCCGTTTACTTTAACAGCAGCGACAAGGGCCGCAAGTTCGCTGAGTATGAAAGCAGACTAATGAACCCCACAAAAAACAAACAATACCTCAGCGGCTTCATTCTCTCCAGCTATCTTTTCATACAATTGACAGCATACGTCGAAAGCTTTAGCATGTAAGTTCGGATGAAGGGTAGAGATATGGTCCAGAAGGCATAAGGCGGCTCCGGGAGGATCTCCTTAAAGACAAATAAGTAAGCATAAGCAAAGTAATGGAGAAAATGTTGAAGTCATGTTTCCTCGAATGGTTTGAGAAATTCAATCTTATTCCCCCTTAGCAGTTTGGTTTTGTTAAAGGTTCCTCCACCTGTTTGCAACTTTTAGAATGCACCCATAAGTGGGCCGTTGCTCTTGGTTTGTCGAAAGATGTTGATATCATTTACTTTGATTTGAGTAAAGCTTTCGATTTAGTGGTTCACGAAAAACTCCTCCGAAGACTTGAAAGCGTTGGTATTAGAGGTGCCCTTTTGAACTGGATGAGATCGTATCTTCGAGATCGTACTTTCGTGGTTAATTACAAGGGCACTGCTTCTCATAAGTGTCACTGTAATTCAGGTGTTCCTCAAGGGGGTGTGTTATCCCCATTGCTGTTTATTATATATACAATGGATCTCCCTACCGCCTTATGTTTCAGTCGGGATGTAGACGTATATGCCTTCGCTGATGATGTGAAAGCGTTTACCTGCACTGACTGTGGAAATTTTTCTGAAGCTAAGTCTTTACTGAACAATGTTTTTGATCGTATGACACAATGGACAAGTGATTGGGGCCTCAGGCTCAATGTTGACAAAACTTGCTTACTATCACTAAGCAACAGATCGGTAGAACTTTCGCTTAATGGTATGTTATCATCTTCTGCTCTAAACCAATGTCGTGATCTGGGTGTTATTGTTTCGAAGTCCTTGAGCTGGGAATCGCATATTGATGCCATGGTGGCTAGGGCGCTAAAGCGTCTCTACTGCTTGTTCAGAATCATTAAGATTTCCGACCTAACGATTCTCATCAAGCTGTACAAGGCCTATGTGGTACCTATTCTTGATTATTGCTGTCAAGTTTGGAGCCCTAACTCGAGAAAACTCATTTGTAAGCTTGAAAAAGTTCAAATGGTTTTCACCAGGCTTTTATACTATCGCATCTTCCCTGAGCCTGGATACCCAAGATCTCTGCCGCCTTACAGCATTCGTTTGAAAGAACTCGGAATGAAAAGTCTTCTCTTCAGGCGGACACTTTCTGACATAGTTCTTGCTTTTAAAATCTTGAAGGGTGAGTCTTGCTTACGTCCTTCAAACTTTTGTTCCTTCAAGCCATCGTCCATGAGAAGGCCATCCTATATCTGTACTTACAGAGCGAGTCACAGTTTTCGATTTCGTAACAGTATTGCCAGGAACTCGTTCTTCTACAGGACGTCCATGTGGCTCAATAAACTTCCGGTTGAGCTCTTCCAGAAAAGAAAGACTCCCAGTTCAAAAAAGCGCTACTTAAAATTGAGTTCATGCGTTTGATTGGTGTGCAAAACTTTTAGTCATTCGAGGATTTTACGTTTTTGATTGTCGAGACTTTTTCTCTTTCGATCTTGCGGTCTCACTTTGTTTTAGTGCCTTTTCCTGATATCATTCAGTCTCATTTCTTTCGTAGGCAAGCTCTAGCGTAGGGCCGCCATTTGTCTTTAGTTTCGTCCTGCCATCCTTGGCCATTGTAGGACATGAATTAGCAGTAAATGCAACTACAGTCCTCTGCTACCCACTGTTCTGGCTGTCGTCTAATGTTTCAAGGCATGCGAGGGTTAACAAGTGCGTGCTTTCCATAGGTACGTACTTGGGTTTGAGTTTTACGCCCGAGGTTCGTGTTTAGATCAAAGAGGCATGAACCATGCCCGCCCCGGAATAGCACAGCTAGTTGCGTTGCTCAGGCTGACCCTTCTATTGCCAGTCTTTATTGCCAGTTTCAATGCAGCTCTTAAGTCATGCAGTGTGGTCACACAGAGACAAGAACAATTCCACTTTCATATTGTGTGTGGTGTTCTGTCCAATAATGTCCATTTGGATGCTATAGTTATGTGTTAGTCGCTTTAAAGTGCTGCCGTACCGATAGCTTCCTTCTACCTCGTCATAATGCCCTCCCCTCTATTCAGGATGTCGCTTAGTCTGTCTCAATATGTCTACGTACGCTTTCGCTTATGTTTTCACCGTGCTTTTGCCCTTATGTCGCTATCCAATCCTGTTTGGTTAGGGTTTTTTGCCTTTGCTTTATGTTACATATTGTTAGTTTTGCTAGTTTTTTTCGTTCTTTTTTTTCGTTTTGCTTGGTTACGCTCCAGTCATGCCCAGTTTTCTGTTGTGTGTGTAATAGGGTGCACCCTGAGTGCATTTAAAATAAATAAAATAAAATAAATAAGCCGAAAGACATGAATAGCAGAGCTTGAAAACGACGTACCTGTCTTTTCTTCGGATAACAATAACGTTTGTATATAGTGAAGCACTCCAGCAGCTACGACTGGCATTTTGATGGCATGTAGCAATTCATTTAGCTCCGTTAACAGGTCATCCATATTCTCCAAAAGACTGACGACATCATCGAGACATTGACGGCAATTATCAAGTTCCAAGCGTGATTGCTGGAAGATTGAAGTTGACCAAGCCTCTACCCAAGATAACTATTCAATTGGAAAGCCGGGCACGTAATGAAAAATTTTACACAGAAATTATCTTTCTTTCGAAAGCAATTTGGTCCAGTATACAATAGACATATAACATAAAAATAGAAATAAAAATGAACAGGCAAGGGTAAGGTAATGTTCATTAGAAACTGAGTAAATTAAAAGGAAAAAAGAAAGACTGTCACGTGAATATGAAAATACGCCTTTGATTGCTTTTAAAGTACAACGACCGACCGATCGACCGACCAACTGCGGCGGCGCTGCCCACGTATTGACAACGCAGGACCTCGCTGGATCACGCGCTCTAACGACCACGCGGCCCCCAACGAAATCTGCCAGCGTTGTCAACACAAGGCCAGCGACGCCGCAAGCGGTCGGCCGGTCGGTCGTTGAACTCTGAAAGCAGCCTTTAACTGCTGACTACAACTGATCCTTTAAAAAACTAAATATTAAATACTAAAAAAATACAATACACATACCGTCCGCCGCCCATTGCTGTTTCTGGTCTCCGACACTGATGCAGCACATGCTAATAAGAAGATGTACTTGAAACGATGCTCCGGAAGAGTCTAGAAGAAACGATTCTAGCGACTCAAACCGATTTGGTCAATAATAATAGATCTGTCACAAAGTACAAAAATTTTACCTTCGGGCCTTCAAAGTGAAACAACGAGTCTAACAAGAGCTCTATAAATATTGGATCCCGAATAATCGATATTGGAGGCGGTAGTGGTAAGATGTATTGCTGAATTCAAAGCACTACTATAAAACGATATGAATAAAACAAGCAAAAACATCGGAAAAATTAACTTCAACGAAAATAAAATTTTTACGGGTAGAAATATGAAAGAGTAATAAAAAGGAACTTGACCAACACTTGTATATGGATATTTTCAGACTTCAACGACCGACCGACCGTCCGACCGTCCGACGATGGCGCTGGCCATGTATTGACACACGCCCTCACGAGTCACGCGGCCTCGATCGCAATCTGTCCCGCGTTGTCAACACGTGGCCAGATAGCGCCACGGTCGTTCGGTCGGTCGGACGTTTGAGTCTGAAAGGAGCCTATCAAGGACTATCAGTGATGGCTGGTTTGAGCAGCCGCTTCATCATGTACCTTTTACATCCACTCAAAGATACATAACCTCCAGGATTGGTGCTACGCAAATAGTGGTGTTCAAATGAGTTCCAGATAAACTAATTACAGTCCATAAACGTGGGATGGATCGAGCAGATGCCAGACTGCGTGATTTCAACAGCGTTTCGGTCCCTATACAATTTCATCGAAGAAATTTCCAAACACTCACATCATAAATGATCGTTACATCAGCTGGATTCAGTTCACCTTTGCTGACCATATTTAGAAGGGCTTGAGTGAAATGTGAAGCTACCTAAAACGTGTGAATTTATAAGTAGTGCTGAACTATAGACTTTTACTGTATATGTTACAGGGCTTTGCTAAATTCGGCACTTTTCTTTCTGACCTCTACGCGTCCCCCGAATCGAGTTGAGCTCTTATATCGTAAGTACCGCCCACTGCGAGAACACTCCGTCCACCGCTGGTGAGCCTCTTTCATTTCACTTGTTGACCCATCACTTACCTTCCCCCATTTTTTCCCGGGGTCTGAGCTGTTATGAAATCTAATTCAGAAATTTTGTCCAATACACCGTCCACTGTTGTGCATGCCCCCCCCCCTATGGGCGGAGCTCCGCTGAGCTCACATGTTTTTTTGGTCGTGCCCTACAGTCCATCCCACACTTGCCCAACTTCTGCAGGTGCTTCTCCAGGTAATATTAAATTTTCGGTAATATTTAATTAATTGTTCCATTCAGAATCATGGTGGCGTTTTGAATTTTTAATGCGTATGTAGCCTACACCATGTCTTGCCTTGACCAGCCGATGTACAAACCAGTAATTTTACCCTCACAAACGAATCTTCTACCAATCAACCGACCTTGAAGGGATGGAAGGCTCAGTTGGCCTGAGCGGATATCGATCCATGATTTGAACCTGCAGCCAGGTGTGTTTATAGGGCGTCACTTGCCTCTAAACCATCACCACCCACATAACGCTCGGGATGTTCCAACGAAATGTAAGAAGCTGCAGTACATCGCAGGAATATATTATGGCTAATACTGCATATGCGGACGTTAAAATGATCTGCAGTGGCAAGTAGAGTAAGGCGCCGTTGGCCAAAGGAGACACCAAGCCGGGATTCGATCTTCGAGCCATGAGTGGTGACATGGAGTGACATGGAGCGCAATTTGACACTACATACAACCCCCCCCCCCTCACCACAAATTGGCTTTTACTTATCATATTTACTAAAAATCAGTAAACAATATCCAACCACATTAATTATCAGTATTTCAAACTTTGTAATAGCTTTTCGATGCTTTTGATTAGTTTCAGCATTCTTTCCCATCTATCCAGACTAAATAACCTTCCTACCTGATCATCGGCCGTTTGCGCAAGTGCAGTACGCAAAGCGGTTGTCTCGTGCTCACGACCTTCCATTTCCGCTCGTAACGACTCAGCCATCTGCTCACAAGCGGCCAGAATTCGACCACCTTGGGCTGTACCTACCGCCTGCAACTAAGCTAGAATAATGAATTTTTATTACATTTAAAAAAGCCCATCAAACTCATCACGCGAAAAAATTAATCAAATTTTGGTAGCTATGGGGATAAAATTGTGTTAGAAAAATTCTATCAACATGGGCTCGAGGCTCTTCTTATCCTGGTAGAGGAACCCCTATCGACAAGTAGTTATGAAAGAACGACCTTATTTTGGTAGTCAAAAACACACCTGAATTTTAACAAAATGAGAAAGAGCCGTTCAATGATTGTGTGTGTGGGCAAGCAAAGAGGGCCATATCAATATCGACGTTTTATCGTCTGAATTCTAGAAATCATTGAACGGCTCATATCCTACCTTTAGTAATGCCATTGTGTAGACGTAGGTGTGCTCGGCTTGACAAACAACTCGGGCCTGGAAAAAAGAAGTAGCTCAGTTCCGCATATTCTTTGTTTACTAATTTTGCTTATTTCTTTCTCGGGCGGAGGTGGTGTAGTGACAAGTGGCGCACTTTGCAGACGAGTGGTTACGGGTTCGAATTACAGATTGACATCCGTCTAGGCCAAACAAGCCTTCCATCCCTTCGGGGTCGCTTAATTGGTACCCGACTCGTCCGGGAGGATAAAAGCATTGAAAAGTACATCGGTTAGCCATCGCAAGTCATTGTATGGGCCACATACGCATTCAATACGCCACTACGATTCTGAACGGATGTCGAATGCAGGGCACATCCCTCAGACGAGATCGTCAACGTCCAAAACTATATTCTTTATACTTTATCAAATTTCTTGACAATAAAGAATACTAGTCATAGAAAGCACAAAATCAACATTCAAGACCGCAGAATCAAGCAAAAATTTAGCAAGTTAGTTTTCAATTAATTTGCTATTTTATTTTACTTTTTATTTAAGTTTTAGATCATTCAGAGAGCATTTACATGCTGTTTATACAACGAGGCAATAAAACAGAGTGAAACAGTTCCAATATCACGCTTACGGTACGAGAATCAAGTTGACGTTCTAACTTTGTGCAAATCTCCCCTTATCATTCCTCACGGGTCATTTCCCCAGTAGAGTATTTTGGAACGAAATGATTAAAGCTGAGGACGAGCACTGTACACTTTTACTAGTTTGACTAACGAGCGCTGGCGTGCATGTGGCAACCAACTGATTCGACCGATAGCCTGTGCTTTCAAGCAAATTCTGTCCCCACCACTGCATTAGCTAAGTTACATTACCCAATATTTAGTCTGTGTACCTCGCCAATAACACTGACCCCGCGTTTACCTTTTCGATGTGCGATCCTTCCTGCTTTGACGTACCCTCAGAGACCCCTCAGACTTGAACTCTACGAAAGCAGAATGAGCATGCGGTCAGTGGAATTCAACGCGCTGTGGATAGGACGATGTTCGGAATTACCCTATACACGCAAGTGCATAAGAGAATCCGGAGTTCCGAGCTCTGTCGACGACTGAAGATCAGGGATGCCGATGATTATGCCAAGAGATCGAAGAACAGGTGAGCCGGAAACGTTATGCCATACCGTGATGACCGTTGGACCAGGGCTCTTACGGACTGGATTCCTCGGGACTCAAGCGAACATCAGGACGGCCGCCAACGAGATTGGTCAGACTTTCCACAAAGCTCTGAATGAAAGAAATGATTTGTTCCTTGTTCCTCGAGAGAGTACTATTCACTGGGTTACTAAGGCTCGCAACAGGGATTGATATTTAGCGGGACGACAGGCGATGCAGGTCATCGCATGAAAACCTATAATTCTGATCAATATCGATTGGTATGACGGAGCCAGCTCTATCGTGTTGACCAATTTTTCAGTTAATCTGAATTTACTTGAATTTTCTAGGATATTTTATTGGCAATCCCCATTGTTACCACCCACCCACTATTCCCAGAAATATCTCATTCATCAACACTGGCAGGGAACAAACTGAAAAGGACAAGTGGACATTGTTATTCCCTATAGAACGACGCATCAATGAGTTTTGCATATATCAACACAGCGCCACTCTCAACTAGCAAGCAATCGAAGCAGTGGATGTGAAAAGGGGAAAATCGATTTCCAACTTCTCACCAGCTCTGAGAACGCTTTCTCGTACGCCGCTGTTATACAGCCTTTCCGATGTTCTGTTAATACCGTATCAATCGACGTCAATAGGACCCTTGAGAAGATATCAAGCTGAAATTTGCGTGAAATTAATTGACTCATAGAATGAAATTTGATAAAAATGACTCGAAACCACTCAAGAGGTCAGATGCGTCAGCATAGGCTGAGGAGAACTCTCCCTACCTGCTGCGCAGCCGAGCTCACAGTACTGATTTCCGTTTGAAAGCCAGCATCCGATATGAGTTTCACAGCAAAATTAAGCATAAGGCAGTTTGGATATTGGTCCATCAACTCGTACAGGAGTGTTCGCCATCGCCTGAAAACGTTTTTGAGATGTGTTGCGCAATTCTTTGTCTTGTCTTCCCTAATAATTCCTCAATACTGCAAGCCTTACACTTGAACTGCTTATTTTCAAGAAAAACCCTTGTCCTTACTGTACCGACCGATTTAGACATTCTGTCTCTACGTCAGCGTGCATGGCGCGTTCGCCAGTAGACGGTTGGTATTCTGCATGCTAGCTAAGCCAAAAGCTTGATTTTAAATGACTGCGCAGTACGAGAAAAGTTAACTGGGGTCACCTTTAATAAATAGACCCCTGGACTTCTCCGGGTAGCATAATATTTGCAGTAGACCCAGCTCTTATCAGGGTCTAGCAAGCTATTCGGGGTATCCATGCGTTGAAAACCGAAACATAAATGCGGCCAATCGCCAATACCAACTTTGAGCGAATGTAGCGTTCTATGCAAGAGGAACGGGGAGAACGTCCGTTGCGCGTGTCCGTCGAAAGTAGGTCACCCCCCCCCCCAATTCGCGCGCGGCGCATCACACTGAGGTCTCGAGATGACATTACAGTACCACCAAGAGTCATTGGAGCAAATGATTTGCATTTGTCTGTGTTATCTCCTTCTTGAACAGACGTTGAACGTCGCAATTGTCACTGGCCAAACGCAAAGCGTATGCCCCAGTGACAATTGCGACGTCTGTCAAACATCGCGGGCCGACTCGCCGCGTGCGACGGCTGCGGCGTGACCTAGTTTCGACGGACACGCGCAACGAAGCGCACCCGGAGGAACGGTTAATCGGAGGTCAGTCAATCGGCAGACCAGCACTTTCAGTCTTCCATGCAAATCTGGTACTAATTGTCCAATTCCAAATGGATAAGAGTTCCCTGGCCCAAGCAGGTATCGAAGCAAGATTTGATCCCCAGGTGTTGCCAACGATGGACACACAACCCGGTACCATTCTTCGCTTAAGCATATAAATGAAGTATCAAATAACAACCAAGGACAAATATCAATTTACCGGCCAAGATATTGGACATCGAGACCTGCTGCAAGTAAAAAACAAGTACCTACTTGTGATTAATAAGCTCGGGCAACCATTCGATAACTCCACCATCTTCAAAGATTGTATCAGCAATATCGGGGGAGAAATGTTTTGCAATTAATGTTGCCAAAGTATTCTCCACACACTTAGCGGCCTCTGAAAGAAAATTAGTTAAATCTAAAGTCAATTCTGTTTATCTCAAACAAGCTGAAACAGGCTATGGAAAAAATTGAAGCCAGAGGGACCCCGCTGGCCGACGCCTCTTCGATACCTGGGGGAGACCAGAAAACTATGACCTTGCTTTTCAAAAGAGCTTATTCCAAGAGCAAAAAAAAACTAAGAGGAAATCAGTAACGAAAAGAATGTTTCAAGGTGAATCATCATACATTATCATAAAAAGGGTGAAGAAACCAATTAATTGGGAGGATATCAGATCGACTTTTGCTCTGAAAATAGTGACGCCCCGCGAAATTTTCGAATCCTCATGAGCACTACCTTGGAAAAAATATTTTTAAAACTCACCCATTCTCCCATAAAACGGTTCCAGTTTCTTATCCGGCTCATGCTTTTTCGATGGACTTTTCGGAGTATCACTTTCTTTTGCTTTTTCTTCTTCTTTCTGTTTCCGTTCTTCCTCTGCTTTCTTTGCTGACTGCTTTGCTCCTCGTCGACCGCGTTTTGTCTTCTTGACTGGTGCTACCGGCTTTGGTTCTTCCGGTTGGGGATCACCTAGTGCCACTAACCAGTCCGACATGATATTTACCGACTAAAAATACAACAGGAATTTCATACAAAACAACACAAAAGCAGAAAAGGGGATTTTTAAAAGGTGGAACGTTGTGTATCACCGTCACCACCATGTCTATCACACCGCACTAGTAAATCTTACCCAGACTTTGAGTTAATGAAACCAAAGACGATTTTGAAAAATGGAGTAAATAATTGGGAAACGATGACACCAGTAGAGGTTTGAAAACCGAATTTCAGGCGGGTAAACGTATGTCCAAAGGTTATGTCGACCGGTCTCTCACCAATCACTTTTACATGATATTCAGTAGGGGCTGTGAAATGCACTACTTATCCGGAAGCGATCGAGTTCCAACCTTGTGGCAGAACCCGCTATTCATATGCAATTAAGAAAATCAGGGAGGTCAGGTAGTAAAATGGATTGCTTTATTTCATTCATTGCATTCTGGCAACTAACAATTACATTTCCTTACCGTTCCACCGCCAATCCCTTTCCAAAGTATTTACCATTTTGGATACCAAGGACCAAAAGCTGAGACGAAAATCAGGAGGTTGTAGAGACAGAGCGGTTCCGCTACTAAAAGCTCAAGGAGGAGCGGGTATAATCTGCAATTTCTTGGCTCTACTGCATACCTCAGCTCACCATTCTTGTGGGCAATTTTAAACTCTGTTCTTATCCTCCCGTTTCAGAATCACTCCCACACCCCATCTCTTTCAGAAGTGCATGGTACCCCGGATGGCCTTCGAAGTTGGTCTATAAATTAACAAATTCTAGCAAAATTCACATCATAACGAAGGCATTGAGCGTCATGAAGCGATCCCATATAATCGAAAAGAAAAGGAAGAACATATCAGAATGAAAAAAATGGGCCAAATTTCGTACCTGAGCATAAGCTTGATAACCAGCCACTAGTGAAGTTATAGCGGTATCCGTGCAACCACAACCTTCTTCCAAATAAATTCGTAGCGACTCCAAAACGCCCGGTTCCATGATAGCATTTTGAGCTGAACCATAGACAAATCAAACAGAAGTGACTATTTTCGCCGACAAGTTCTCGCATCTTAGACACCGTTTCGCCTGTACACCGAGTAGTCTTATAAACCAACAAACACACGTGTTTTTAACGCAAAAGAAAACTATCAAAGTATAAAAAAATTATGCGTAAATGCGAATGGAGTGCTGGAATGGTTTTTTCACTACAGTCAACGGAAAAAAAATAGTGAAGAGGTCCACACAAAAAGACTTCATAATATGGTAAAAAAAACCATGGTGGCAGCAGAAAAAGCAAACATAAAATAACGAAATAACTAAACTGGGTACACCGATGAAGACTGCTAATCCCTTAACTCCCCATTAAAATGAATACAAGTAGGGCTTTGTTTTTGATTCAGTAAGTACCTCATGGTTCTCATTATACTACAATGTCCCAGGAGTCTGACAACTGCTGTAACTCCTCTTCTTTTTCGACTAAAAAACCAAAATTCGATTGTAGAAAAAATTCAAAAAAATAGACTCAAGTAACAAGAAATCTGCAAGTTCTGTCTACTGTTCTGTTCATGTCGGGCTCAGAACATGCCGTTCTATGGGGCTTAAAAGTCTTGCAAAGCCTAAGTGTAAAAGTGTATTCGGAAAATACTGCTTCGCGAGGCAATGAAACTTATACTGAACCGAAATTTTTTTATTTCTAAAAAAATTTCCAAACCCTAGCAAACAAGGTAGAACGGTAACAAGGTTTGCTCGAAAAATAGCAGGGAAAAACTCTCGATTCCATCTTAATAATAAGGACTTACTTCTGAGAAGGGTAGCTTACCATCCAATCTCCCCTGCTACAGGCTCTTAATTGTAAGAAGCGGGTTCAAACTTATCAAGTGGTCTTAAGTAATGCTTGAGGAAGAAGAAAGGCTGAAGGAGTTTGCTGTGTACTCTGAACCCTCGCGCCATCTTCGAGGAGATTACCGAAAACGAAGGTCCTAGGAAAGCGTTATAACGCAACTGAATCATTCTGCTCTTTGTTCATTTCCACTTGGGAAACCGCTACTTCCCCAGACATACTTCCTACGATCTCTGCCTCTACACCTCATTAAGGAACTCACAACTAATGCTTCAGCTCCAAACCTCACCTTTAATAAATTGTAACGCTTCATCAGGTGTCATTTCCACATTTTCTTCTTCTTCATCCATTTTCAGCTCAAATTAATACATCGACTAATGGATCCAATGTGCTCTACTTTTCCACTACGTTGCAGTACGTTCAACACAGGTTTCACACCAGGACTACACAACGACCATAAAATATTCAGTAAAAATTTATATTTGTCGATAAATTAGGTACATGTAGTGTTTTGTAAAATGGTGCTTATCAACACTCAGAGTTCAGATCCACATAATTTTAGTGACGAAATCGGAAAGAACTTCCATGCAAAAAGGCCTTATTTAAGATGATTGAGACATACAGACAGCCGGCAACAAGTTATACGCTCTTATAAAAAATGAGTTCGATTTTCGAATCTCAAACAGTACTCAAAACCCGGAACAAAACAGCGTCAGATCATACCAACGCCCATATTCCAGCGCAACAAACAACTTATTCAGTCAACGATTAACAATTGAAACAAATAAACACAATGATGAGATTGAAATATCGGGAAGAGGTTAATACGATTTTCTAAGGAATGGACGTGGACGAGGGTATCTACAAGATGCCTGACATCGGTTTTCGTCCTGGCCATGATTCTTTGGCGTATTTCTTCTTGTGAGGTTCGTCGCTGTCCACCGTCACAACATGTGGATGAACTGAAGAAAGTAGGAAAACATGAGAACGATGGTAAATTCTACTACAATATGTTCGGCAATAAAGTTTAGTAGAACGTTACTCTGAATGTGAATAATTTCGAGTAATGAGAAAATTATCTGTACCGCCCAAAAAAAGGTTGAAAGGGCTGCATATATCCACTTAAAGGGATTAACGTAGCGTAGAAGATAGAAATCCAACTCACTGTTATGCATTCCCGGTTCAGGCAGCGTCTTACTGTACAGTTCCAGATCGGGAGCCGCATTCAGAGCCATACCACCTAGTGTTGAGCACATCGGTGCTGCTAAGGACACATCACGGAACGGTCGAACAATCTGAAAAGACAGTCCCCACGGATTATCGAGTTTTGCTACTGTAAACTCGAGAAAGAAAACTATCAAGCAAAACAGCCCCGTGGAGCTGTTCACCTTTCGCGGCGGTTCATGCCCTTTTACTTCAGGTGCAGTACGTTTGGCAGGATTGTTTGAGATAATCG
The DNA here is from genome assembly GCA_900617895.1 of Haemonchus placei. NCBI lineage: Eukaryota > Metazoa > Nematoda > Chromadorea > Rhabditida > Trichostrongylidae > Haemonchus > Haemonchus placei. The sequence continues at coordinate 7,959 of UZAF01016252.1, read as the reverse complement.
CAGTAGCGACGAGATTTCGGAAACGTCCAATGCTCGGGTCAACGTCTTCTGAAAATACAGCTGTGAGCAGAGGGAGCCAAGAACTAGAACGGCTATCGTAGAAGTAAGCCTAACAAGTTTGTCGCCTTCGCGAAGATCATTTGGCGGCCTTCAAACATGAGCCTGAACACGATAGCCCATAAACGCCGCCCTGAGATACATCATTCTTAAGGAACCCACGACACTTACTATTTCTACGCACGAGACTGCTACCATCTATCACAACAATACGATGTTTACACAAAGATTTCGCCTATCGTCGAATCATTCCCGTATCCTTCCTCCCGTAAACATTTTCCCACCTATGCGAACCAATGTTACGATTATAAGGTACAACGGATTGTGGTCGACGTACAAGTCGGTGTTTGATCCTCCCAGGAGAGTTTACCACTTAACTTACCCCAGCAAAATAGAAGGCCTGGTTGGCCTATGACACTATGGAGCCGGGATTCGAACCCTATACCATACGAGTGCGATACAGTACACCGCTTGCCACTAAATCGCCTCCACCCTCTATCTGCGATATGTGATGCATAGATACACTCAGCTCTAAGCATGAATGCATAAACAAGCCGACAATATTTGGCATCTTTTTGGAAAACCATGAAAAACTGGTAAATGGAGGAAAAATTAGTGGAAAAATCCTGACATAGACTGCGCACAAGCACGGTTAATTTATTAATGTTCACACTTTTCGTAAGCAAGTAATCGTAATTTAAGAAAAACGCATGCCCAATCCACAGTGGGTCCATTAAGAATGCATAGATAAACAAAATGTAAATATCTCATTCGAAATCATTCCTTTTACTAAAACTCCTCTCTTCACTGTGGCGAAAAGTATGAACAAGCTGAGGCAGAAGCGATGACAATTCACGCAGTAGCGCATTAACATCCTTTCGGTCAGAAACACTGCACGTCTCGTGTATCGAATCAACTCATGTGCAACATTTCTCACTGAGAGGAATGACCGCAGCGCTACCGCACACGTTCTAAGGATTTCTCTACCAAATTCAACTGACCTGGGTTAATGATCTCCTCCTGCTCGATGAATGCCACATTTCCACGAGGCCGTTTTTTTCGTCGAGCCTCTTCAACTGATATTGGCAGCTGTGGGATTCGCCGATTCAATGCCGTGTTGTATTCAGTCACATTCTAAACAAGTAGAAATGAACTCTAATCTAAATAAGTAGAAGTGAACACACAAGAATATTTAATTAAGCAACGTTTACAGTCTGAGATGTTCAAAAAATTACCATGGTCCACGAAAAGACTAGATGCCTGCCGCAAGCGATAAACGAGAACAAATTGATTTTTAACTAAATCCAAAAAAGAGAAATCGCGTTTTCCAACTCTTCAAACTTCGCGATTTTACACTTTGCAGCTCCTCGACTTTCCCAATCAATGCATTTATAACATAATTTGCGTATTGGTGCAGACTTTTAGCACTGCCTCCGAATTCTCCATAAAATCCTAAAAACAAAATCAACACTAAAAACAACACCTCCAATTCCTGTTCACTGGGCATTTTCTCCTTTTCTTCGTCTTCGGTCTCCTTATTTTGCACGAGTTTCAATCGAAGAGTGTACCTGAAAGTACCCGATGAACCAAGTGGGAACCATCTTTTTCTAAAACGTAACCCGTGAAAACATTTAGCACAAACAGAAATCAACCATTAACTTCAATCACGAATTACTTCTGTTCAGTAGTTGTCAAGGTAATACGAATTGCAACAGGACAAAAATAGGTATCACGAGTACCTCAGTTACGGGACGGAGCCGCCCTCACCACTCAAAGCATTCTATATGATCCAAACAGAGGCATGCTTCTGAGCGTTTATATCAATTCTTGATAACACGTAGCACTGATAACAAATAGCATTCTGAAGGTAGATCCACCAGGATACGCGTTTAAAATGCTTACCTACTGTTCCTTATACCACTACTTTTTCGCTGCTTCTACTTTTACACTCCTCGGTTGGTCGACTAATTTTAGTCAAATAAATTGGGGAAGCGCAACTGATGGAAAAGTTGCAAGTACCTCAAAGTGGAGAAAAAAAAGACCCTTTATATCAAGTGGAATGTGGGTGGATAAATGGGCAGAACACCCTTTTTTTGTCACAAGTCATTCAATTAAGTTGGAAAATATTTAAAGGATATTAGGCGAAGCTGTCATCAAGGTGAAGTGGGCTGTCACTGCTGCGAAATCTGGTCACATGAGTCACAAACGCCTTCTGAGCATCCCGGTACAAATAACCATTCGGAGTTACTTTTCTCCCATGAAAATATTGTCTAGTAGAATCTGTACCCTAGAAATTTAAACTAGAGCTTCGCGTCATATTTGAGATACAGAAAAATGACTTCCAGCATGAAGGCGACTAATTCAACGTTCAGCAGAATTAATGCGAACTTCTTTGCCCTTGGAAGAAAGCTGAATGGAAGTCAACACATGGTGGATGCGAGTTATAGGTGGTATGCACTCCCATGCAACGGCCCAAAGAACAAAGTGAGGGAGGGCGAGTGAGATTCCTGTAGTGTAATGCAGACATGATGTTCAAAAAGCCTAAGCTTCTGTCAGAACTTAGACCATGAATTTTCCTTTGGTTTTTCTTTTTTGCCATCAAATTCACCCATGGGTTCTTGAAAAATCCAAACAGATCGAAAGCTGACATCTAGATTTTGCAGCCTAAAGTGCAACAAGCATTCACACAAAGTTTGGAACTTCGCCAAAGGATACCACAGAGGTCTATCCGATTTATTCCCTTCAAAGCCGTGTTGGTTATATTCGAAGGTATAGTCGGAATTTTTGAATAAATTAGCAAAATTAGGAATCAAAAGCATACAAATAAAAAAGTCTAGCTTGATTAAGGAGACGCTCAGCTTGAGAACATCTGTTCGCTTGTTTTTCTTAACAAATGGGTGGAAATTTGAAATGGTACGTCGAATGACCGTGGATCGGTAGTACGAATGTTACGCCGGCTTACCGATTTTTGTTCTGCCTAATTTACGTCTATTTTTGGACGTACATATACTTTCAGAGTAATACTGGGATCGAATTCGTAATATCAGAAAGGCACGCAAGCAAGAGAAAACGTCGAAGCGATAAAATCCATCCTTTTTCCGTTTACAACCTACGCAGAACTCCATAACTTGCTTCCCTAGCAAGAATGTGCAACGGCTAGTGAACGAACCTTCTCGTTGACGCTCCAAAATGGAATGGCTGGCCGATGTCAACGAATACCACTTTCAGAGGTTCTAGACGAATATTTCCCAGAAAGGTTCCATGACCTGAACAAGATTATTATTACTTTTGAAGAGAAAACTGTTAATTCGAAAAATATTCCGGATAATTGAGCAGAGCAGATAGCCAGACTCTAGACGGATGCGGTGGGAATGTCCTGCATTTTTTACGCATCGCACGTAGCCAGCTGTCCAATGGTGTTAGCTTTTTCCTCAAGCTGATCTATTTCGTAGTGTTGTAGCCTTTGCAAAAAACTGGAGTTATTACCTCTGCTGAATTTGTTAGCAGATTTCAATTCCCATTTATACCAACGATATAAAATCGCATCTACTGTGTGCAGGGCTGCCACGATAAGGTGCACACTGGTGGGAAACGTTAACCGAATTTTTGAATGGACATATTCGATAAGCAACATATCAACATCGCTGCTCGCGCTTCTAATGAGCTTTGAGATAGTCTGTTGTATCAACGAATGCTCATCCGTGAGAAGGCAAGAGTGCCTCACTGCACTTTAAGGTCTGAAGCGTAAAGTCCTCGGCGTAAATCGATCCCGTTTGGGGATGCGCTTCAGCATTCGACCTCCATTCAGATTAGCAGTGGTGTTTCGAAGGCATATGTTGCTCGCACTGTGACGTGCGGTGGCTAGCCGACTTATAATTCAGTGTTTCTATCCCCCCAGACGAGTCTGGTAACAATAAACCGTCATAGGAAAGAACCGGGATCCGATCACTCGACCTTGCGCGTGATCTGCACCATTTGCCACTACACCACCTCTACCCACCGCTCCTGGGGGAACGTCTGCCTCCATCGTCGACGAAGCACGACACGCCACACACTTCGTGCGTGGCACAGCCCACTGCGATTTCGAAATGGACAAGTTTGAACGTGAAAGGGTTTTGCGGTTTAATCAATATGCAGCAGGTGGGCATTTGAATGCAACTTAGAACGCGCTATTGAGAAATGAATGAATGATAATGAGAACTGCTTGTAGAAGTTGCAAAGTGAAGTTGAGTAAGGTGTATTTGGTTTTTTCCATGCAGAAAACAGAGGAACCAGAAAATGACGCAGTAAGGCGGTGAGCTGAAGAAGGTTCTCTGCCGGAAAGTGTAGAACAGCTACTGCACCGATCTTGTTATTCAAACGTTCGCATGCGGGAAGATTATTCAAACCGCAAATCTTACACGTCTAAACGAGTCCATCTTGAGACTGCGGTGGGTTTCGCCGCGCGCGACGTTTACGACGTGAACTAGTTATATCGGCGATATGAACGAAGCGCACCCCACCGCGCTTTATTATTGAAAGAGACGGGACGTAGCCATTTGGGAAAATACGATCCTCGGAAACTCGGCCTACTTCAATCGAAAGGCTCAAAAATCAGTTCATTTGCCAGTGGTGTCTGTTTTTATAAAACGGTCATTTCATATCAAGCAGCTGTACCTAAATAGTTTGGAAGTAATAGCTTTGCGTGGATTACTGGTATCCACATTAAATGTATGCAATGCGTGGGCAATCTGTGAAGAGGAGGGTTTTCCATAATGCATAAACGAAACGTAATCTCATGAGAAAAATGAATCTCATCTCAGCCTCGATGAAGTCATCACTTGGTGGTCTGAACAACATCTCACAGTATCAAAAAAAGAGTATCGCCAGTGCAACAAAAGGAGTTCAATGACGTGGTGACAATTATTTTACACAAAAAGCTCTGTTCTGAGCCAAATCTTGGGTACGATTTTGAAAAATACCTTCATTCTTAAACCTCTACAATTCTTCAGCTTTCCATTGAGTTTGACAGTGAAAGCACATCCCTTCAATGCATAAGAATGTTTCCCTAGACTAAAATTTATTTCCGTTTGTTTGTTTCCGAGAATGATGAATGGACTTTCATTCACTTCGAACGCATAAATACATTCCTATCATTGCACTTTTTTTTCAGCTCCCACATTTTTACTAGGAATATCCCGTCTCGTGTCCTATTTGTGAAGTTTATAGCAAGAACTCAAGTGAATGAAAAGGTTGAGGTGGATTAAAAACGCAAATAGACAACAGCGAAACCTTTCTTATATGGCAATGCTTTTTTGAGCCTCTTAGCCTTTCTTAGAGTACCCCTTTGATAGAACCAAGGTGAACGGAAACTCTGGTTCACCTCTGATTCAGCTTCATCTTCACCACAAGGTCATTTGCTACTCTGAGCAAATCTTCTAGTTCATAATACTTACTATTAAAAAACACACTCCTATCCTCAGACTATCCCGACCAACACGATCTTCCCAAATACTGGTAATCAGAATCATAAACGAAATTTAATTTTCAGAAAAAGCCGCAAAACTTACTGCTTTCCATGTCAACCAGAGCGAATCGGTTCAATACTCCATGATAGAGCAACAAAGCGTGTACCCTAGAGCATGATGCATGCTCAACGGCAAAATCGACTTGTTTCGGATTTCGACCAAAGTAATACGCCCGCTTCTCGTCTACCATCAACTTCTGAAATGAGAAATTTTTCCTACTCCACTCCACAACGAAGTGGGAACCAATTCTGCACGCTAATAATCGCTTCACAACGAATGAGCGTCAATGGCACATCAAAAGGCATTTTTATTACCCTGCGAAGGCTTGTGAGGGGTGTACCGAAAGCAAGAGGATCGATCCCCATTTGAACAAATCCCAGTACTTCAGAGAAAAAAACGAAAAAAAAACTCAGTCTTAGATTCTAATTCTTCCCGTGAAATAAACCAAATTCCCATTATTTCAAAAACTGATGGGAACAATACTCGTGGATGAGAAATCGTTCGTCTACTCTGAATGGCAGGCCCGATCTGGAACAAAATAATCGCTAGAAAGGTGGGTGGGGACCCCACACTCGAAATATCCACTTTAAAGCAAGCATCACTACCAACTCAGCTCACCCTTACAGCACCATGACTTCAGATTTACTCTGAACAAAACTTTAAGAAAACAAAAACGACTTAAAGTCTCACCTGTATCAATTGGTCTCCTTTGCAGACATCCAAATGTGACCCAGGTGGTGGTCGACTAGCCCAATCGGGTACAACAAACTTCGACTTTTCATCAACGGCCGCTGTGGTGGCTACAGCCCTGACTGCTGGCACTGTCGAAGTCTCACCGGTCATTACCGACCAGTACCTATAACTAGTTTATTTCAATGAATCTCATATTAGAATCCATTACACATACATTTTCTCGGCACAACACAGTCTATATCACACAATAGCCTACGCGACGAATAAATATTGCGATAAATAGTAACCGGGAAGGTACAAGTGACGACAAATTTTAATTTTAAGCACAAGAAGAGGAGATCTGACGACCTAAACAGAGCTACGGGAGGACCGGGACAGACTTGCGACTAATTAGGAAAATCGATAAAGAGGGAGGATGAGTTCTTCTTTGGCACATACGCACTAATACGCTACAACATATAACCGATTACATACAATTTCACGATCATTTAACCTGGAAAACTCAAAATCAGCCTGGATTCATGGATTGCTTGTACCATTTCAACATATTTGAAACTGGCAGGAAGGGAACAGAGCAACATAACAAGTTCTAGAGAAGCCCATGATTTGTTGATTGAACATCAGAAGCAGATTAGGAGCGAAGTCAAAAGAAGCGTAAAAATGTGTAAGAAAAGGTGGGACACAATGTAGTTCAAACCTGGAAAACTCAAAATCAGCCTGGATTCATGGATTGCTTGTACCATTTCAACATATTTGAAACTGGCAGGAAGGGAACAGAGCAACATAACAAGTTCTAGAGAAGCCCATGATTTGTTGATTGAACATCAGAAGCAGATTAGGAGCGAAGTCAAAAGAAGCGTAAAAATGTGTAAGAAAAGGTGGGACACAATGTAGTTCATAAAGCTGCAAAGGAATGAGTTGAAAACCGGGAGAAATCAAGCTCTGTCGCTGGCATCGCTTTTACTTTCCAAAAGGCAAGAAGCCCTTGACTGTCTCGAAAGCTCCTGTGGCAAGCGTTTTTGCCTTCTCCACTTGTTCAGTCAGACCAAGTTGTCCAATAATACTGTCATCCTCAGCGTTCATTGCTGCAGCTAGTTCCTAAATTAACGGCAATTGGCCAAATCAGTCGGAAACTTTCGCTAAGAAATCGCTAGCTATGTAATTATCAGTCGGAAACTTTCGCTAAGAAATCGCTAGCTATTTAGTTCCGCCCTAATAACCCTAATCAATACGTACCTACAACACAAGACAGTAAAAACAGCATAAAGTCTCACTTCAGGTGTTTTTCTTGGCACACCGATACGATCAGTCGGAAACTTTCGCTAAGAAATCGCTAGCTATGTAATTCCGCCCTAATAACCCTTATCAATACGTACCCACAACACAAGACAGTAAAAACGACATAAAGTCTCACTTCAGGTGTTTTTCTTGGCACACCGATACGACCTTCAGTGAAATCCATTGCTGCACCTCCTTCTTCCTTCTTGTGGATCTTGTATTTATCACGGATGCCTTGGCGCATTTTCTCCCTTTCGGCCTCCATCTTTCTGTGCCTCTCCTTGCGGCGTTCCTGTTCTTCGAGGCGTGCTGCTACGACCTGGAAACCCATTTACTTTGCGATGGCAGCCCAAAACAAGCGGCGCTATTTATTCCAAACATTCAGTTGAATAAACCCCCCCCCCATACACATTCTTTTTTAGGA
>UZAF01016251.1:72586-109597 GCA_900617895.1 Haemonchus placei | reverse complement strand
TTACAGTTACTGTATTTTACTCCGTTATTACCGGAGTTATCATTAAAAGTTGGGCTACTGCTGACTCCTTCCTCTTAATTTCCCTGTTCGTTCCCATCCTTTGGAAATTGAGCAAAGCTATCTGAGCTTTTTCTCATGTAGCTTACTTCATCGGAAGTACCGCCTTATCAGTTCTGCACTAAATTCAAATTGTTCGATTTGGGCAGCTTTCACTGAGACCGGAGCCGTTGAACCACCGGAGGCAAAGTAGAAGCTGAACTGACGCGATGGCGGCGGCTCCCGCTTGTGCGAGTACATCCTCAATGTCTTACCGAAGCACCAGCTGAGGTCCGGCCCTCAGGAAGCCACCTGGGGAGGCGCAGCTCGCGCCCCTCATAACGCAGGACTGCGCCGCGCGACCTGCGGCGCGGCAGATGCGAAATTCAAATAGTCCATTTTTCCAAATCGCTTGAAAGTTTTATGAATTGGTTCGACTTGTTCGTTACGGGTTCTTAGCAAATTATGGTTCCATTTATAAAATCCCTTTTATTCTTATTTTGCTTTCTCTTGCCTTTTTCCTGTTTTTTTTTNTTTTTTTTTCATAGTGACAAGTAATAAGCGTTGATTTTGTTTAGTTTCGAGTATCTTTTATGAGGGACCTTTAGAAAGTCTGGAATGAGCTTCTTGTAGTAGTTCTTAGTTTATTTTAGCAACATTTGGAGGAATTTCTCGCAGGAAATGCTTGAAGGGCAGGCATCAGCCCTTCATTTTTTTTCTCAAATGTGCAAAAATGCTTGTCTTTACAATTTGTTATTCTGTTACGGGAAAGCAGGCTTTTCAAATGTTTTGTAGACCTAAAAGAAGATTCTAATTTCTTATTTCATTGTCATCAGTTGCAGATATGGGAGAGGATGAACCGGGTTGCTCCTATCAAACGCGAAAATCCGGGGAATCAATCGGGAATGCCGAAAACAGGTAAATTTTGTGATTTCTTGGATTACCCATGAGACTTTTTGACTGAAACATCGCTCATGTGCCTTGTGAAAACAGAATTTGTATGAATTGTTGTTGTCTAATGAATCTCAATCCAACCTTCTCGAGGTTTGATGCAGAAATCAATAGAATGTTAAGGAAAGGTTTTTGCTGAGGCATATATCTACTCATGTTGATGTAGCTAAGCTCAGTAATTGAGAAGTGAGGAAAGTTTTGAGTCTGAACTGTCCTCTTTGGGAATTTGCAGTGTGAAGAGTGGTAAAGTGAATAGGGCAAGTAACTGTGCACTTTCCGATATCCGTTTCTGGTGAATCCATCGTATTTTTTGTATCAGAGAAGCTACCAGCACTGAATCATCGGCGCCGACCTCACCACACGCCGAAGAGGCTGAAGGCGAAGAGGATATTGTTGATTTGTGCCGACGGCTTGATACTCAGCTCGAAGAAAAAGCAAAGATGCACAACTTGAATGCCCTAAACGTCAAGTCAATCCTTCACGTAGGTATTATTTCTCTTAGTTTTTTTTTGTATGTTAGCAGGTTTCCTTAATTTCGTTGACTTAAGAATCATAATTCTAGCGTCTCATGAAGGATCCTCATGTACTGTCAAAGCTAATGGGTATAAAAGGAGATACGGACGATATTCCTACTATAAAAGTAACTCGCTCCAAAGTTAAGCATTCCTCAGAACCTGCCAAGGTGAGCATTATTGGGTCATATGCTTGATTTGTGTTGTTATTAGAAGCAGTCAGTTTTGGGAATATTCGTGTTCAAGGTGGAATTGAAACCTGTCCCTCCTCCGAGAACATTTCTCGATCTACAGTTTGAAGATGAGGATGAAGATGAAGACTACAGGCCAGAGGAAGTGCAGGTGAATTTTTATTTTCTGATTACCCTACTATCTTTTATTTGCTTTATTTTTGCTGGTCTTACTCCTTGGGAAGAACAGTTTTGCATTATTTCCTCGGAGAATTTTTTTTTGAATCTCATCCTCGACTTTCATATTTGGAGGGTCGTCGCCGATACTTTGTATTGTATTTCTTGTGTTTTTGCGTGCTTATTCCGAGGAAACGATGAAAAATCGAAATGTCGAAATATTTGATAGGCATTGATCTCTTTATTCAATCAAGACCATGCCTTTTTTCTTACCATCTGAAAATGGTACGCATGTAGGTGTAAATCTATGCTTCCTGTGGTGGGCCAAAATTGTGACCATAACATTTCATTCGGTTTCTCCATTTCACAAGGTGCACTACATGATTTTAAGCGTCACTTCTCCGTGAATCCATCATCACTTTGCTTTTGTAAGTACTTCTGGCACGGGACAACTTCAGACGGCTCAATGTAACAAGGCAGGTAGCATATTCAACCATAAGAGACTTTACGCTGTTGGGAACAACTGCATATCGTGGGGATGAACATAGTAGGCCTACCCTTTTATTTAGGAAAAATGTTAAGGAAGAAGGTCTGCGCAGTTTCAGTGGAATCCCACTTAAATCAGAAGTTAGTTTTTTGTCATCGTCACATGGAATTACGGAAGAATGACAGGAGGAATGAAATAACAATTAATAACGTCTTTCACAAGTTTTGATTTCAACTTCAGAAATCAAACTTAGTGGTACTTAAGGCGAGCGAATTTGAAGACCTGTGGTCGAACTTTGACATTTTCAGAGTGATGACAGTGATGAGGACGATGATGGAAATGAAACTTTAACCACAATCGATGCTGAAAAAGCATGCGAGAAGGACGATACTCTTGACATGAACATGGATGCAGATCAGACAGAGGAGTTAGTTAATGACAAACTAATGGTATGTTTGTTTAATGAGGTTTGATGCATATATTTGAAGTCATTTGCTTCTTTGCTAAAAAAGTTTGGGCCAAGCTTGTTGACGTGACGTCTCCTTTCTCAAAAAATTATTCAGAAAGGTTGAAAGGATAGAGGTTTTCAGCCGAAAATGTTCTACCGAACCTACCTATTTTGGTGAGTAAAGTACCAATTACGACTATAACCAAGTAAGGGTGTTAGCGTTTGCTTTTAGCTATTATTATATATGGCTCAGCTTGTTACTGCCCCAGAATTTAAGCTTAGACACCCGCGCTTCTGAGTTTGAAGGATCACTGTGCGCAATGTTACTCAGAATTCCAACTTTGCGGTTGTGGCAAAACAACAACAACAACTTACAAAGCATTTCCTTCTTTTAAAGTGGGGGATCCCAAGACGAAGTGGCCATTTGAAGTGAAAGTTAGGCCAACCAGTTAGACCATAGACCATTAGATTAGACTTCATTAAAAGAAACCTAGAGAGCAACTAGGGTATTCTAAGAGCGCCAGAGCGTTTCTTGACATCACCGTTTGATTGTAGAGATCGAAGACTGAGAAGGTGCCCCTTTTTTGAGCGCTCACGGCCAGCCCAACGTTGCTGAATAAGTAGCTCGAAAAATCTGGTTGGTTGTTGAGAACGGGTCGTGAGAAGTGACGGAGAGTACGCCATTAAATGATTCTTGTACTTTTCAAGAAAAAAATCGTGGTGTTGTTATCATTTTCTGTAGGACATTCGATGAGTCGATGAAACGGACATGGAATTGGGGCTATATCACACTGAAATCTAGCGCTGGCATATAATCAAGTAGAATTGGAGAAATGCCGTTTGAACATTTAAAGCTACAGTGCTGTCGCTATTCGGTTTCAACAAGGATTTGCTTTGGATATTGCAGTGGCACAGCAAGCCTTTCCTTGAAAACGAATCAGCGACACTGTGGTACCTCCCTTTGTAATGGTTTACGAGTAGATGAAAAGTAGTAGGAGAGGTGAACTTCATGATTTCGTTTAATTCCAGAACTCTACCTTTAAGTCTTCTGATGTTAATCGCTCCCCTTCATGTGATACACCTCATCATCTTGAAACATGCCGAATATGCTTTTTATATGTTTCTATAGTTTGTTAAATGACTTGCGATGTCCATCTCATTTATTATTTATGGTTTATCGTTTATTGGCTTCACCTGACTTCAATTGACGTACGCGGGAGAAACGGAGATGGCTATCAAAAATCAGTTTTTTACCGCTTCCTTTAAGTACTCATTACAAATTAATAAGACAGCCCAACATTAATGATAATGTAACGATTTGTATACTGAAAATATTACCGACGGCAATGATGTAAATACCCACAGAAACGACGAATGACGTCGGTGTTTGGGTAATATCAAAAACAGGTTTTTGTAGATGTCGGGAAAAATGGATAGGATTGGATTCAAGAAGTGAGAACTGTTGGTTTTGACCTTGAGTAGGTATAGGTTATCATTCCTTCCTAGCATTCATAACTCAGTGTAGAATGAGGAAGTCAGTGATCTGTCGCCTAGGGATAAGTAAGAATTGCCCATGGTTTTGTTCCTGACGAGCCACCTTTGTTGCAGATCACAGACGTAGCCGACTCTGATGTCTCTCCGTACCAACTGAGATCTCGCCTCAATGTTGATGATTCTTCTTTGTACGGGTCGCTGCATGACACATTTACTGAGGACAACTTTGACCCATACCCCGGTTATCACGAACATGAAGTAAGCCATAGGTTCAAATCCAATTCATGTAATTTGTAAATACCTAATCTGTACTTTATTTAGATGCTCACTTTTGTGGAAAATCCAGATTACCTGAACTTCCTACAAGGAATACAAGCATCTACACCTATTCATGGTACAAAGTCGTGAACTCCAACTTTCATTTATTATTTCAAATCCATCTACATTATAATTGCTGCGAATCTATAAGAATGGTACACTACAACTGTCAATTTATGTTCAGGAAATGGAAATACACTAGCCGATGACGATGACCCTGACGATGAAGAGTACAACGTGTTAGGGGAGCTGGAAAATCTCAGTGAGCTTGAAAGAGATAGGGACGAGTTGCGAAAGGATAAATTCACAGAGATCCCATGTGAGTGCGTTTCTTCAAAGAACTATGCAGGGTATATGCCTACAGTGACGGAACCTTAGAAAAATTGTCCCTCGGCATTTTAGGTTGGATAATCTGTCCAAGCCTTTTAAGTTCCTTTAGGTTTTTGGTAGAGTTGACTTGTGCCGCGGAATCATAGCCAGAGTTCAGAATTTGTTGTCTGATAAATTAATAATGCAATAAATTCAACAATTCAATAGAACTGTGATACTCATTAGAAATGCTTTTGAAAACACTCTCCTCACCTTCCTTCTTATTCTTCTTCCCTAGCATTTGTCCCGCACCGTCGCAGGATCCGCTATTCTTGTTGCTCGTCTCCACTTCCTTCTATCTATGGCATCTTCTGCCGTTGCTTTGGCTTCAGCGAGTTTCTTCTTGATCACGTCCCGCCACCTTTTCTTTAGAGCTCCTCGTCGTTGCTTCCTTGAGCCTCGGGCCAATCGCCTCCTTCAATGGAACTTCTCGAACAAGGCGTATTCCTTGCTCCATTTCCGTATTCCTTGCTTTCGCTACAGCAGCCATGACGAGCTTCTTGGAAGTTCTGTACGGCAAAGTCTTCTGGAGCTCGCGTTCACCGCCAGTGCTTGTAGAAAGCTTTTTTTCTGCCTTAAAACTCGCTGGACTTCATTGTTCCAAAGTAACACTTCCTCTTCTCGTCGTTTTCTACGTGTAAAATGGCCTTTATAATATCGCTCTGCTGCTCTTTATCTCTGAGACTACTTTCCTGTATCTTAATATTGATCTCCTCTCTCGGCTTGGTGCAGCTTCGATCATCGGATCCTCTACTCCGTTCTGTCCCTTGATTTTCTGGGAAGCTCTAGGCTATTTCTACTAGAGGAGGCCTGTGATGCGGAGCCAATTCTTCGTCAGGTGTTACCTTGATGTTCTTTACAGTTTTTGTGGCCGATCTTCTTACGAGCAGATGGTCTGTTTTAATTCTTTCCCTATACTGGTAGAGCATACCTTCTGAGTTTTTCTTTTTGAAGATGAAGGAGATGTTGCAGACTGCCAAGTCATGGGCTACGACCAGGTCGGGGGCTCTATCTCCTTCTTCGTTTCTGACCCCAATTCCTCTACCTTCATGTACTCTTTCCAGTCCCTCCTTTCACTGCTTCAGCGCCCGTTCAGTTCACTCCATGGTGGAGAGTTCCTTCCCCGAACTGATCTGATGACTCGTGAGGCTTAGATAGAATTCATCTTTTTCGCTCTCGGGATTGTGGTGCGTATACGGATATTATTGTGCAGTACCCCTTTTTCGTGTCTATCCTTACGACCATGATTCGACTGCTGATTCTGTTGACGGCGGAGACAAAGTCTTTGAGGGACTCTACCACTGCTATGGCCACACCATTTCATTTGGGTATCGTTTCGTTGTGATGGAGCTTGACATCCTCTCTGATTTCGCTAGCCTTTGCTCCTTTCCAGCGAATCTCTTGAAGGCATAGGACTCGGATGTTTCTGTGTTTTAATAATCGGTGAGCACTCTGGACTTACTAGTAAGCGATCCTACGTTCAGAGTCCCAATTTGAACCAACTCTCCTTGGTAGTCCTCGCATACAGTTCACAGGACCTGGGTGGAGGTCCTGTGTAACGTCCTAGCCAACGGCGTGACTTGCGGCATCGGCAGCGATGGAACTCGCTACACTCCACACGGCTTACAATACCTTGATGGCTAACGTTCGGTGAAACCACCTTCGTCGGAGCTTGGAAGGATGGATTCAAATTTATGAAATCACCCGATCAATCTCCCTCTTCTGTTAAGGGCCGGTTCTGTTCAGGGAGGTACGGTGCTTTTTATCCACCTAGGATTGTGATGATCAAGTTCTTCTCGAAGATATTGTGGGGGTGGAGATAATTGATCGGATAATTTCAGAAATTTGATTCCATCCTTTCAGGCTCCGACGAAGGTGGTTTCACCGAATTAGCCCTTGAGGTATTGTAAACCTCGTGTAGAGTTGTACTAATACAGTTATTTCGAAAATTGCTTAGATTATTAGCTTGAGGAGCAGTGTCTCCTACTTTCTATTTTTTTTATTTTCTGAGACTTTTACCTTTCTAGGTCCTTAATCATTCCTTGTCCTTTTCTCTCATTCGTTTTCTGCGATCTAATCATCGCAAGTCGTAGTATTAAGCCTTCACCATGAATACTAAAGGCTTAATTTATGGCGTTCTTGTGCTGTTCTATCAATTCCTGCCATTCGCAACAATGTTAATTTACCGTAATCTGTCCTTTTCTGAAATAGCAGAGTCTCGATAAACATGATGAGCTTCCAAACAAACACATACACACTAAACACACGCAAACCTATACAGACAACAAGATACTTGACTCAGAGGCACATGGACAAACAGGCGTACAGGCATATAAATCCACAGACATACCTACATTGATAATCAGAAAGACAGGTAGCACACATTCTCAAAAATTTATTTCCAGATTATAGATTGATTTAATAAAGGTTAGGTCAGTTTAGCGTTGAAAGGTCATTATCATCATGCTGATGGTTTGACAACACAGTTTTTGTTCCTCAAACACAGTAGTCTTTGTTGTTGCCAGGGTAATTTGAAAGATTTTGTTCATTTCACGACCAAATATACATATGCCACCTTCAGTGCGCGAGGTCGAGGGCCTTCTTCTGGATCTCATTGGCGACAAAGTGGAGGCGATTCGTCCTGAACTCATGCCGTTGAAGGATACATCTCCGAAGAAGAAACGTTCACAAAAACATCGTTCTGCGGACAGAGCCGACTCGAAGCAATCAAAGAATGTAAAAAGGATTTAATTTTTATTTGCATGTGGTCTAGAGTAATTTGGTAACAGTGGGAGTTTATCCAAAATTTATTATTTTTTTTTTGTAGTTGCATACTTTTGACGTCTTTAAGAGGCATGAATTACAGTTATTAATTCTTGCCTCACATAAGCGGAGCACTGTTATTCCCACGTACTTCACAAGATGAGGCTCATATGTTTTAACAGGAAGGGTTCGTAGAAGGTCACCTGTCTTCTACTGTGCTTCGGGCTATATATGCCTTGGAGTCAACCATTTGTCGAAACGACAAATTACACCCTTAGCATTATCAATCACGAAATGATGAAACTTGCCTTTGTCCATTTACACAGAAGAAATTGTGGAGAACCAAGAGTGTCAGAATGGCGGCTGTGAAAGGCCTTTCGGATTTCCTGGCTGGCCTTCCATTCCAAGTTTCTCAGATAATTTGAAGAGAAATCAAATCACATTCGATACTTCACATTCGGTCTATCTCAAGCCAACGGTTGACTACAAGTTAGTAGTAATTTCGATGATGGTCTGTCAATGATTACCTTCACTCCATCGAAAAGTATTAGTTTCAATTAAAGTCAGTCGATATAGCCGAGTCGAGGTCCTCTAAAAGTTCCATCAAATTGATCATTATGTGGTCATTACGCTTTACATCACTTTTCTAGTAGATAGCTAATCTCGATGTCCTTTTTTGATCTTTGATAACATAACATCTCCGAATAACTATAATATATGGACACTACTTCCCTAGTTCTTCAATAGCCACATCTACAGCCAACTGTCCCGCATACTCACTAGCAGCATGTTTTCAATTTTTTAGCATCACCCTTTTTGTTACGATCTCGTCCACTGTGGGGATGAGGCGTACTGAATGAGTGTTCATTTAGGGCGTTGCGTGAGTAACGCGAATTTTCACTCAAAGTTCCATCAATTCAGGAGAAGCACTCTTCGTTTACTATGAACCTGATTCCTCTCCTTTGCTTCTTCATATCCTCTCTCGCTAGATCCTTCTATAACGATTTCTACCAAAATTTTGCATTTTTTTTTTCGGTTTCAGCTCCGTCACCACTACGCACACTCTGCCTGCCATGGTTATTAAACACTCCTCTACCTTCTAGTATTATTTGTAAATTGAATTTCCCGGTTATGGAATCTTTAGAGAGAGCTGAAATTTTCTGATCATGGCTTCGTCTGATTCGGCCCGTGCTCCACTCACAATAAATGATTGTCTTCTATTTCCTTGCCAGTCTTCATCCACATCCACGTTGTCCGCTTCTAACGATTTGAATGGATAGTGTGTAATCAATTTCGGTAACAAGTACTCTGGAATCGAGAGAATATCTCGTCCATTCCAGGTTAGGCTCCGCTAACTGTAAGTTCAGTTCTTTCACACTAAAAACTTAAGCGCTTTCCGCCTTTGCCCATTTTCTCAGTAACTAGGCTGTTCTGAGGGTGGACCGGGAAGTTCCTCCCGTTGTACAGCCCCTATCCGCGTGTGCTCTGCTCTTCTTGTCCTGAAGGTTCTGCCTACAATGTTAAAATTAGGGTTCTGTCAAGTTTCCTCGAACCAGTGCTGGTAAGATCACCAGCATGACTAAGTTGTTTTCAGGAAGTACTTCCAGTGGATGAGCCACCTCCAGATGGATCCTATTCTTGTAGCTTGATAAATGGTGAGTTTTTCGCTGTCGTTTTCGTTGTCCTTCATGAATAATAGTGCAGCCGTCCATGGGATTTCTCAAAGCTGAAAACATCTGTGTAAACTACCAACCTACGAGAAATCTTTAGAATGGGCGATACGTTTGAAAATTCGCCCCTCAATTTTTTCGAATTGAAGGCGATTCGAAGGAGTGAAGGCGCCTCCTTTCTCATAAGCTCTACTCAAGAAACCGGTCTTAGGGGATATTAATAACTGCGGAAAGGACGATTTCACGTTTTTTGTTATGAATCGGTCCCAAACTAAGTTTCTCCATGTCACTACTGAACTCAATGCATCAAGCTTTGTAAGGAGAAACCTTGACAAAGAAAAAGCAGTATGCGGTGAAGGCTCGATTCTAGAACGTACGATCATGAATTACAGGAATTATTATACAATCGGTACTGTGCAGGAGTTTTGTGTTTACAGGAAATGTGGCATTAAGTATCAGTTCTCGGCGTATTACAGTTTAGCGACTAATTGACATTTCCTTTACGAATCTCACCACAAGCAAAGAACACAAGTCCGAAAACGGGCTCAAAATAGAAAATTTATTTAGGAATATTAAGAAATCGTTGAGTGTGTTTGACCTGGGTAAGTGAACTGCCTGTCTTGTAGCAGTGTCATCTTGCTGCACATCGACTCAATCAAAAGTTTGCATTCGAGTGCCTGGGAGGTACTCGGAAGGCGATTGGAGGCCGCCTTCAGAGTTAAGGCTCTTCGTCCTCTATGAATGGTCTAACCTTTAGTAAATGGGGGCAAGCCTGGCCTTTAGGGAGTGAAGAGGTCAAGCTTTGTTGTGAAGGTTGTCCATACAGAGAAGCTACTCATATTATACTGTAGACTGCTACGTACCCAAAACTCTAATATAACATGTATGGTCAGTGTTGTAGACATACTATAGATTAGACTTTCAAGGGAGTTCTTACTACAATATAAACCACAAGTTTGGTGTATGCCTGCCTCTTTGTTTGTTTGTTTGTTTGTTTGTTTGTTTGTTTGTTTGTTCGTTTGTCTGTCTGTCTGATTGTGTGTCTGTTTGTCCGGCGCGAGGAATTGGTTGGGTCAACTTTGGGATGGCTCGGCCTCATTGCAAGATCATCAGAGCATTTATGCCCCATATACAGGGGTGGGGTGTGCAGCGGGATGGCGGTGTCCTAGGCAGCAATAGTTACTGGACCTCAAAAAAGCTTGCACGCTGCGAAAAATGAACAAAGATTGGGAATAAGTCAACAAATCAGACGGAGAAGACTCATCCGCAATGGGTGGAGTCCTCAAAGTGTAGCCCATTGGAGGCGCAGCTTGGGCACAAGTTTGTGCTTGAGGGGAACACCACAAGGTTGTTTTCTAAGGCGAAGGTTTTTCGAATTTTTCAAGGACTACAGGCTGACGGCAGTATAGGACAGCATAGAAATACTGATGCTATTAAGCAGGACTTGACTTCCCCAGTGAGCGAGGGTCCATGAAATTGTCAATTTGTTCGTGGAGATTTCTGGAAGGGATACAATGGGCGACTGGGAATTTCTAATGACAGATGGTATGTGTAGACTCCGTCTATTAGATGCTCGGGGCTTGCGCGAAAATTTGAGTTTTGGCGTAAGTAAATTCATATCTCCTATATAGCTTCCCTAGACAGCCTGTAGGGGCGCAGGTGGCAAGATGAGAGCCCTTATTGAAGGTTGCACGACTCGAGCCTGCCCACATGAAGCGGGCATTCGCGAAAATTCTTAATTTCGAATTGGTGATCAAAGACCCCGCCCACAGGGAGTATTTAGGGGAGAACCATGCATAAAATAAGCGTGATTTGAGTGAAAACACACAGTCAAGTTGGAATGAGAAGGTATTATTATTAGTTAAACATTCGGACTTAAGCGCGACTTTGCTCATGGCGGGCAGGCCGCACAAATTGTGTGTGTGTTTCCCTGAGAATCTCTAGCCCGTAAGCTCTTGGATCAAAGTTTGGGACTAGTTAGAATACAGGCGACGGGTCGTCTTTTACATGAGGAGGAGGAATTCCCAGCGTTAGCCAGGCAATCTCACTGGTTGTTGAAATATGCAGTATAATGCTATTAGTTATACCATTTTGCGAGTGTGGTTTTAACACACTTTAGCATGGGATAATCTTCACAGTAAATTTAGATTGAGTGCTGTCACCCTCATGCAGTCCGAAATCGTTAGGAGAAAAATGAACTTTGTTCTGCCTTCACTGTTATTATTTTTCCACTTCAGCACCCATGAAGCTCATAATTTTCAAACCCCATCCCAAAAACTCTTTTACCCCAATTATCATAACAAACTATCTTCATCTTGTAGGAAGGTGAACAATTTTTTATTTGAGGCGAACCAATTGCTTTCAAAGTGGAGGAAATGGAGCAGTTACGAATTCAAATGGAGCAGGTACGTAAGCACCGTCTTAGAAATCTGCAGTCATCAGATTAAATATATTTATTTATTTCATACACTTAGGTCTGTCTAACATGAGTTGTTACAAAGTTGTTCCTTCAATGTATTCTTCTAGTACAAGGAAAAAACCTTAGCATTTGTGTTGGTAATAAAAAAGCGGCTACCTCGGGACTTTTCAAAGTTTGCAAAAATTCTTAGGAAACACTCTATTTCGATACAGTTGATCCTGAATGCAATCTTATATTGAACAGATTTTATGGAGAGCACTGTGGAGCAAGTCAAAAGTTTGCAGTCTTTATCGCTTCGAGCCCTGACTTGATTTTTGGGGTCATTCCTGTTACTCTTGGGGCCACTGGGTATTACTGAATTGAGAACTCAGGAACCACTTTTATCGCAAACCGTGCCTTTAATGTGTTTCTGTTGTTGCCGAACGTTGAAGATAAAAGGGACACACATTTTCTATTTAAACCGATGTCTCCAATAAGTACGATGAGCGTTAGTGAGAGCTGAAGGAAGGCTCTCATTTCAGTTCATATCAGGGAAAGCGGTAATACTCTGATGATGAAACGGAAGCTGCTGCACAAAATATTTCTTTTGGCATTGTGATTAACATAGAAGTCGTGTAATTTGACCTAGATCTCATTATAGCATGTGCAATTGCTCACGCAGTCCGTGGTAATGTGCTACCACGACAGTCGGATGACGCACATGACAAATACATACCAGCTGATGATAGTGAGTCTTTCTCGATGGCTTCAATCATAATAACTTCATCTTATACTGTACAGTTCTTCCCACAAGTGGGTTGGAAATAAGGAAAAGACCGTAGTCAGGTGAAAGGCTCCAATTGACGTCAAGGCATCCAGTCATTCTCTGTCCCGCTCTTGTTTTCTGTTACTATGTTCGCATTGCCCTGGCTCGCATAAATGCCACACTGTTGAGCTTGACCTTCGGGCAGTGCACACAGCCGATGGCAAGAACTTTATATTTGCTGGTTATATTCGCAATTTGTGATGCGAATTTTACAGTAGTGGGAAATGAAGCGAAGATCTTCAGACAGCGTTCTGATCTGGCTTCTGAGACTGACCCTGAAAAGGTGAAATTTCTTCGGACAAGTTTAGATATAGCAGGACGGTCAGAAGTCGCTGGATTTCGGAAACCAGAGTTCTGTGATAACGTTAACGTTAATAATGATCTAAAGCTTCTTCTACGAAATCAAAACGTATTGCCTATATTGCTCATTTTCATTATTCATTATACACTTTTGATATTTTGTTTGAAAATAGTTACCAAAATTGATATATTGATGGCTGGCAAGGCTGATGCTATCTGTTCAGCCCGGCTTTGCTTCGCCTATAAACGAGTTGAGACTGTCTCCTTTTGGCACAATCCCTACTCTCCTCGAATAACTTTTCATAGAAATGCAGCACATTATTTGTTTATTTATTTATTTATTTATTTCTGCGCCATAATGACGCGCTATCACTATCACATATCAGGACGCATAAGCACCAAGTAAACGGCAAAATCTGAGTCAACGAATGGACAAGAGGATGAAATCCATATAGGCCAAACACCAAATAGAAAGAAGTCAGGAATTATGAGAAGTTATGATCTAGATTCAGAGAGAGATGCAAGAGAGAAAAAAGCCTCCAGCTATCACAAGTGAAATTCGCGGCAGACACCCGCACCAGTCGGCAATGGTGCCCTTAGCGCCACATTAGGGGTCATGGGAGCTTGCCGGCACTTCGAGACACGAGTATACCGACAGCCCTCGTGGAACCGGCAAGCCAGGTGAGAGCGGAATCCCAAGCCTTGCGCAGCATGGAGGGGCAGGAACCTGAGCATGGAGGGGGTAGAGCCACTGAAGAAAAACAAAAAGCAACAAAACAATAAAAGGCATTAAGAAAGTTAGGATCAAACATAAAAGAACAAACTACAAAAACTATAATAATACTAAAGTCTAAAAGTCTCAAGCCATCTGCTCATTTATAGATGCGTCAACAAATGTCCTCAACGCCAATCTCCTGAAGAATATTCATCTTCCTGAGTGCTGCTTTGAACTGAGCGGAATTCTTACAAGCCAGCATTGCGCTAGGCAGCTTGCTTAACCACTTATTTGTCCTGTAAAAAAAGCTGTGTTCACTGATAACATGCTTACAGCACGACAACTTAGGGGAGAAGTTGAGTAAGCCCCCACGCCTCCCATTGGAAGGACGAAAAATCCAGCACTTGGATGGACGTAAACGCAATTCCCCTTAGATTATTTTGAAAGCAAGAACCAAGTCAGCTTGCACTCTCCTGTAAAAGAGCGATTTCAGATTTAGTTCTTCCAAGCGAATTTTATAAGCCGGCAAACTGCGCGGGTAATTAGAATCGGGGAAAATGCGATAGTAAAGGATTCTTGTGAACGTCTTCTGAATACTTTCAATCTTATTAATATCTCTCTTTAGAAAAGGGCTCCAGACGGGGCCACAGTACTCGATCAAAGGCAGTACAAACGTCTTAAACAATCTAATCCAAACAAACAAGTCCGAACAGTGAATGCTCCTAAAGAGGCAGTGAAGAACTCGCATAGCTTTGCTTACAATATTATCAATTTGGCATTTCCATTTAAGGCCTTTACAGAAAAATACACCTAGGTCCTTCACTAGATCACACGAAGTCAGAAGCCCGAACTGATCGCAATTAACGCAAAGCGAGTTTCCTGTGAGCGAAAATAAGTGACTCTTGGAAAAATTAACGCTCAAATTCCATTGTCTAGTCCATTCCATCATCCTCCTAACAGAGGCGTTCAAGGCATTTTGAACAGCCTCCCTATCTTGTGCGGTGTATACGGCATAGACTTTGACGTCATCCGCATACGCCGCCACTTTGATACTAGGATGAGTTCTCAGGCGAGAGAGGAGGTCACTTGTATAAACGAGGAACAGAATAGGAGACAGTGTCCCGCCTTGCGGGACCCCGGATGGGCAATTCCTGGACTGTGAAATGGAATCTGTTATACGTATAACCATTTTTCGATCGCAAAGATAGGATCTGAACCAGTCTAACAGTCTTCCTCTAACTCCAACGCTATCAAGTTTCCTCAACAGACTGGAATGGCATACAGTATCAAAGGCTTTTGTGAGGTCATAATAAGTAACGTCAACATTATGCTTGGAATTTAGAGCGGAGATCCAGTCATAAGTGCAATCAATCAATTGAGTGCAAGTAGATGCTCCTGGGACAAACCCATGTTGCTCAAGGGGTACGAGATTCCTAGCGATGAGCCATGATAACAGTTGCTCTTTGATAAATTTCTCCAGAACTTTGATCGGAGTCGGGAGAATACTTATAGGGCGGAACTCAGAGACCTTCTTGGCACCGCTCACCTTGGGTATAGGTGTGACATACGCTAGCTTCCATTTTGCAGGAACTTCCCCCAGCAACAAAGAAATGTTGGAAATATGCGTTAGAGGACCGGCCAGTTGGTGGTAAAAAGTTTTAAAGAAGAACTGCGGTATATCATCAGAAGTGAGCGAAAGGGAGTTTTTGTTGTTAAGTCCATTACAGTCCATTACATGATTTGATCATACTGAAATTCTTTCACGCCACCCTCTTAACATCGTCTAGCGCGAAAGTTGGGCAATTCCTGATCGTACAATACCCACCCTAAATGTTCAAAAAAACACGAAAAAAAACGCGTTTTCGCTTTGTTTTCCGTTTTCGTTTCCGTTTTGTTTTTTTTTTGAACATTTAGGGTGGGTATTGTAGCTCCCGATTCCATCTAAATGCCATCGAAGAACCGCAAACGCTTATTGTTTGTTCAGTACGCTTCGTACGTTACGTGTATGACCAGAATTTCCTATTTTTTTGAAGTCGCTAAATTTTCCCATTTTTGAGACCATCGGAGATCTAGGTAATCGAAATTTTAGTTAGCACACTAGGTCCACAGGTATATAAGAACGGTTCAGAAAAGCATGCGTTTTCACTTTTCCAAATGTAGTTACCTCAAACCTGAACTTTTCTTTCAATTTTTTTACTGCAAGAGGCTATCTCTGAATGTGATCAGAGTGCAGCATTTCAGTCGTCTAGGTGAATTGTGAAACATTTTCAAAGACTTCACAAAAAAAAGGTCAAGCACCATCATTCCA
The DNA here is from genome assembly GCA_900617895.1 of Haemonchus placei. Classification (NCBI taxonomy): domain Eukaryota; kingdom Metazoa; phylum Nematoda; class Chromadorea; order Rhabditida; family Trichostrongylidae; genus Haemonchus; species Haemonchus placei. The sequence continues at coordinate 93,655 of UZAF01016251.1, read as the reverse complement.
TTATACTATTACACCATTATATTAGGGTGTTCGAAAAGTTTTGAGGAAATTCAGCCGGTTTTTTCAACACGAAATAACTACAGCAACAAATTAGATTAGTGACCGAGATAGTGACCTTTCTTAGCCACAGTGTCTCTCCATCAACCTAACAGGGCATTGATGCCATTCCTCCAATATGAAGAGAGGCGTGACTTCAATCATTTATCACCTACTTGACTTCTCGACAGTTGGTTAATTTTTTTCCTTCAGAGCTGTGGTGGTGTGATCGAACATTATCCGTCACAGTCGAAAATTTCCCTATAATTGTTGTGAAATGGCAGCTCGAAACGCCATCTCTCTCATCCGGTAATAGAATACTTCTGCGTTCATCGCTGTGCACTCTGGTAGGATCTCCCAGTAAAATAAACGGCTGAGCAGAGGAAGAATTAGCCCATGTTTTTCCTCGCTTCGTAGCGGGCTGTGGTTCGTTGGTAGGCATTGCGATTTCCTGTGTTGTTTTTCATATGACATCTACTTTATAAGCTGAGCAATAACGAATCGGTTGATGTTGTCGTTTTCTTACAGTCGGGGAGCTTCTGGTACACACTTTTCTGCACTCGAGCTGCTGCTCGGCCAAGGGATGGGCGACATTTACAAGGAGTCCTGCTTGGAATGCAACATTCGCCTAGAACGTCATGAATGATGGAGTAGGGAGTAGACATCGTATGTTTCATATACTGAGATCTTGAGGAAGATCGCTCTGACCGGAGGCCAGAGCAGTGTCGGTATTTCAGGTCGTTGCTTCGCTTCGACAAATTTCAACGAAACAAATCTCCTCTATGAGGGAGCGATCGTGCTATTTATGGTAGGTGTCAAGGGAGGGTCACTACTGCTAACCAGTCACCGTATCTCATTCCAAGCCTGAGTGTCGAAGCGATTAGTTTCCTAATGGAGAAGCAGAAGGCTACGGTAGTCGTATCGATGGCACATCGTTCGGTCGACGATCACTTACTTCGAAAGACCACGTCGAGTACCGATCAGTTAATAATAGTACTGACCTTCAAAAATGCTCCTTTCCCTGCTATCGAATCTGTAGTCCATCTTCAGCGCATTTGCGGGCAACATGCTTTCACAGTTGTGAGGCAAAATTTTCACGAAATTTTTCGAACATTCTAACACCATCATTATGAGTTCATCCTGTCTTAATTTTCAAAATCTCAACGAAACAACTTGTATAAGAGAAAATATGACAATATAACTTTGGCGCATAGCCTTTGGCCTCAGTGGCCACTTGAGCCTGTGTGGCATGGACTCGATGAGTTTTTCGATCTCCTCGCGAGGGATGCCCTCCTCGTGCTCATCACAAGCCCTAAGGCTTTCCACCTGACGCTCGAGTTTATCCCACATATTTTCTAAGAGGGATTCAGATGAGGGGATTGCGACTTCCACGGCAGCAAGGAAAGCAGTCGATGAGCATCTTCAATGTGTCGGGTCATTGTCTTGCTGGGCTTGCTGAAAATAAGCCACTTGGGCCAGTACTGCGAACAAACGGCCAGATAGTAACCCCCATAATGTTGAGGACATCTTGAAATCAATCTTAATTCCGATACTAGTAGAAAGCGAACTCTTTTGGAAGTCTCATGTGCTTCTGGTGGAGTTTTCTTCCCAATATTGTTTAATTTATGCAAAGACGAATTTCTCATGAAAAATATTATCATTCTTTTCAACTCTATGGTTTAACTGCAGTGTCAGTCGTTGAAATTCAGGGAGCTCCGATTAGGGTGAGATAAACGAAAGTTGTGCTGAACCCTGAAAGTTGTTTTATATTGGATGTGATTTTCTTTCGATTTCTACTGAATATGATTATCTTTTGAGAACGAGCTTGACTCTCGCTACTATGCCGGAGGTTCTTCATCATTCTTCAATGTCGGTAATCTCGCTGCTGCTATAGAATCATGCCACGACATTATGGGTGTTTCTCCTGTGTCCGAGGAGCACGTCAGGTGGGATCCAACGCCGTTCGGTGGGTCATTATTTCAAAGTCGTTATTATAGGGATGAATATTCAGAAGCTTGTTAACATTAACATCCACCATGCTCCACCCCTCACCGGTTAATTTTTCCTTCTACTTGCCTTTCTTTTCCGTCAAAAGGATTTTACACTGGGGTACCTATGCCTTCAGAGGCATCTCACACCCTTCTTCTCCCATGCAGCCTAGCCTGCGACCATGTTCAAAATAGTTTGAACTTGAAGAAAACAGTAGTCCTCTCTTGGTAATAGAGATACTCTATGGGTTTTCATGTGTGATTTTGCTTACCTGTGTCTGTTATGAAATTTGGTTCACTAAAGCTCCCATGCTTCAGGATGGTCTCCTCGACCAGAAGCTGCGCTTGTACTTGGTCGAAGTCGTGCCGTCATTTATCCAGATCTTCTGCCCGGTGTGCAACCGGATCTCTTCGAGTTCAATCACCAGTTTTTCACTGCCGGAGAGGATTTACTCTTGGCTCATGCTTTGGTACAATTTCGCCACCTTCGTCATTCGAATTCTCAGGATCCTTTTGGACGGTACCAACTAATTATTAGATCGATTATGGGTTTTGCTGTCAATATTTGATACAATAGGCTGGGGATCTTTTGAGAACAAAAGTTGAAGAAAAGTGGTGGTGTTTTTAGATTGTATTGGGTACAAAAGATGTTGTTGCCCTGTAAGACGACAGCACAAATTCGAAGCCATCTTCGAGTCGCTCGTCAACACTACGACGGCGAAGTTGCTAATCGTAATCCTTTGTATCAGATAATTGTGGTGAGGTTGCAATTTGTTTTTCTTCACATTGTGGTTCAAAGACGGTGGTGTTGAAGAGCTTCTAGGGCGGTAGAGGTATGGGTCACTAGGCATAGCAATCGCTGCTAAATTAGGTCACGTCGCGCGCGTCCTCTACAATATTTACCCGATCTCCATTACCATTTCCTTTTTCACTTGTCTACGGCTTTGCCGATATTGGTACTACAGTGGAAAGATCTTATGAGGAACTTCAAGGTCTTCGCAGGCAATCCTCAGCCGTGCAAAGTCTAGTTTGGAGGAGAGGGGGAGGACGTATATTATGCTAGCACTGTATTATCAGAGACGACCTCCCACTACATTTTCACCGGGATAGCTATTTATTCAGCGATGGTAAAGAAGATTTTTCATTGGGTCGCTTTCTTCAGAATCCGTGAATGTGAGGGAGTTCCGTAGAATCCCAATCTATATCAGAGTTTTGTTAAATTCATCATTCATGATCCTGTGTGGAACCCTATGTTTCATGATGGCATTGCATGAAATATTCCATGGAAGCATTGCATAATCGGCCTTTCTCAGCTGGGTTACTCTGTATCTCATAGATAAGATTGCGAGTATTAATTCTACTAGTGGCCTCTTTTGTCTAGAATCCACAATAGCTACTGAACTTTTGTCTACAGTCAGCATAGCTACTGAATAAGCAAGACCTCTTCTATGAAGGGACTTGTGATCATAGAAGGCCGAAGCCATCTCATAGAGGCTTCTGAATTTTCTCATGATGGAGTAATGGTAATGGTATTACAAAGTAGGCTGAGATTTGATAGTAGTTGCTAGATGTATAATTAATTGTTTTAATCATCATGCAAAGCAGTTCTCAAATACACTCATTTCATAGATTCGAAAATCGCTACTTGTTTGTTGTTTATTTCTACTCTTTATTCAGCAAGCGTTACGTGGTGTCTGTCACTTGCGATTTCCCTTCCAACGACCGCTTGTTCGTTTCGACACCCTTCAAATGTGGCCTGAGGAAGAAAGGCCTATATGGTATAATGTGAGTGGACGATAAGTTGACTGCAGTGACTCACTGGTTTCGTTAATCAGTCCTATTTTCCAGAAGTTCCTGAAACACTTTGTAACCATTGGTCCTACAGTGGTTATTCCTGCAGCCCACATAAATGATGGTACTGTGTTGTGCCCTCCACCTGCAACATTTTGTGAAGTTGCCGTGCAAGAGGAAAAAACGTCCAATCATCGAAAGGGGTCTGCGAGCATCTCAGGATCATGTGTCTCTTACGAGGTGAGAAAATTGGGGCGTTTAGGTATGTAACTGTTGAGGGAGAATCTTCTTTTATGCAGGTGCTCGTTCTAATGGGACAGCTCTTATTACGCTGAAAATTGATTTCCGCCAGATTATTCAGTGGAAACAACGTTGTCATGCAAGAACTCGTTTGTATGCATAGCTCATATTACGCTGAAAAACTAAAGTTTCTCCAGATTACTTTAATAGAAACAAAGCGTCAAAGGGTCAGAGCTACTACAAGAGATTGAATTGCCTATCTGTTGCACACCTTTCACCTGTTTATGAATATTATTTCCATTATATTATTATTGTTTATGAAGATTTGTTAGATAATATAGAAGTAGATATAGATGTATGGATATAGACAAATTGAAGTCGCTGACTCATGGGTGGGCAAAATTTCGACTTTTGCCAGAACTTGAATCCGTACTTGCGCTTCTCGGCCAGCGCTTCTCAGGCGTATGACCTTTAGCCAGTACCTCAGCTAACTAATCACACTCTATGTCGTCGATGGCAAGTCAGCAACCATTTTAACCATTGATCGGCGAAGTTGCCTTCACGTAATTTGCATCATCACGTTTTTTGCACACCATCGAACGCGGATGATTTCGTCCGATATAAATGAAATCACAGGATCCAAACTTCGTCCATACGATTTTTTACTCACTTCCACTAGCTAGGTCTCAATGACCTTTTTTTTGTGAGAACCTTACCCACAATGATAAAAATTCCGCTCGTTCTTAACTCTTACTCAAGGTTTCTGTCTACATCTATCATTTCTGTTCAGCTATTGCGCTACACGATTCTAATTTCTTCCCTGGGAGCAAAGTGATGTGAGAACCCTACTGTAACATTTGACTATAGAGGTGGTCCTTTATGTAACTATGCATTTCAGAACTCAGCGTTTTGAATCAGTCATACGAAACGTTCCTTTTGATTCTATTAAACGTAAGATACAGTATACACGTCTCTATATTCCCTTGGTTGTGAATTTAGACCACATGCTTGATTTTGAACGTTAGAAACAATATTGTGGTTAAAACATGAGGATTTGGTTTGAATGCAACATCGATTACTGTGGTCATCTCATTTGTAAAACTCGTGCTCTGCAAGGAGCTTTCCTTGTTCGATGTTCTGTACGTTTTGGAGGGTGAAGCTCATATGACGATCGCTCTGCCTTTATTAAGAACAAATTAGGAAGGTCGCATATGAGCGTTGTCCCTAACATCACGGTACTCTGACCATAGTCGTGCTCAAAACCTTGAAGTTTGATAATGCTAGTGAATCGAGCAATATGCTTTTGTTGGACCATTATTCACATTCAGGTTGACGTCAGCTTCTTTCGCGAAAACTGCCATATCGAAACAGGTGCTACCGCTCTCCCGATTTCGTATCTCAAGGTAAGAATTTGAGAGACTTGCACTTTATTTGATTTTATGTTGTTCATTTGTTGTCTTGCAGGAAACGGCACGCGCTGGTTTTTACTTTCCTTATGAGTTTCAAGTGGCCGAGTCGAAGCAGCGACTATCTGTTGCTAGCAACATCTTTATGAGTAGTGGCTGCGATCAACTAGAAAGAGTGAATGTGAAAGACGAAGGAAATATGTCACATCGTACAGTAGCTGATCTGAAGTCACCTGCAAAAAGTCGTTCTCCAGAAGGCTCATCGTTGAAGGCGACCGATCTTCCCCTTAATAATCCGAATGACTTAGTTTCTGATGATACTGCATCCCCAGGCGCAATTTCACTATTGCAAGCCTCCAAACCACGCGTCGTTGCCACTGAATCGGATACAGAATTCAGCGTGTACGAGCCAGGCAAAGAGTTCGTCGTTTTGCCTCCATCGCAACAGGAAGAGCTCCAAGTACCGAAGTCTGAGTTTTCTGTGGACATGGAGCTGGAAGAGGTAAAATACATTTTCTATAAAGCGACGTCATTCTGAAGACAATTTTCTTTTTTCCCTCGTATTGGTCATAAGCTCTGGTAGCGGTTGGAGCTGTTGAGCACTTTTTGCGATTGAGTTTTCCACCAAAATGTACAGCCTACCCTTCACTGTTCGTACGGGCGCAGATCAGTTCAGATCATGGTAGTGGTTATGCTTTAGCTGCGCGATTTGAATGGGAATGTGTAGGGCGTGCAGAAGGTAACTAGGTAGTGCAATGTTGTGCTGTACTGAAAGGTAGCTTCAGTCATGTACTCATTATTGAGACGATTTATTTCAAGTTACCCCAGGTGTACAACGGATCTCCTTCATTCTGAACCCCTTCCCCGTTAACTGAGGGAAGACAATATTTAGAACTGACAGCATAACCACCTATGTACTGGTGGTCTCTTTAAAGAGCACCTTATTTGACCGCATCGTCCCTCTAGGACTCCGAGCTCTGCGATGATCAGGCTCCACCCGATTATTCTCTGTGGCTGCTTCTATAGTCCGCAATCCAGCGCGCCGGCCGGAGGCGGCGCTTGCCCCTTGTTTACAACTGAATCTTGGTCAATACCGCCGGCCGAGTAGTCCCCTGCCGGCGCGCTCGCGTGTCGGGTCGCGGACTATGAAAGCAGCCTGTGATTTACGAAGTGGGGATTGCCTTTTCGCAACACATCGGAAGTGAGGTGCCATTTTTTTGGCACCTCACTTTCGATGTGTTGCACAGCTTGCAGGAACGTGTGCAACTGCACGCTCGAATTGCTCGAATCGCTCGCTCGCTTCGTGGGAAGCACTTCTAGCATTCCTTATGAAAGTCGTTTCTCTATAATTTAGGTAGTGAACCTGAACCGTGTAAGTTACTGATTAAACGCTCTGTAATCATTCTATATATAACGCGCTCGGGTCCGTCCGTTTGTTTGTTTGTTTACCACGAAAATCGATTTTACCTGAGGATGCACCAGGAGAGGTGGGGTCAATTTTGGGATGGGTTGGGTATGGCGCGAGAACAACAAAGCACATGTGAGCGTGCAGAATACCGCTCGCGTAAAATGCAGAGGGAAAACGCGGTGTCTGAGACCAAATACCTGATTATGTTTTTCGACAAAAAACTTGACAAAGTTTCTTGACAAGAGCAGTGGGCGGTAATTCCCGTATAAGTTCATAACTTTACTCAACAAAGGCGTGAAAGTCAGAAAAAAAATGAGAGGAGTGAACAAGGCCTTATGCGTGCTAGGCATGTATAAACTGAGCTGGGCGTTTGTTCATCTTGGGCGGCGTTTGAATAAAAGCTACTTTCTATAATATTTAGTGAACGGGACTTGCAGTGATGGGGGCGGAAGTTGAACAAAAATTCACAACTCTGTACGAAGACGTCCTTAGCGATCTAAATTCGTTTTACATATAAATTCATCATCATTACTTACTATCTACACAGTCACCAACATCATTTACTATATTCGAAGAATTCGTTCCTATCTGTCTAAGTGTCCTACTTGGTATTATCTGAAGTAGTCAGGTTAACCTTGTGATGACTAAGACGTACTCTGCTTCTAAGGTGGAACATCCACCGAAAGGGATGGTGCAGTAGAAAAACTCCGTGATTTTGCTGCGAAAAGACACATCGAGACAAATCGGCCAAGGTCAGAAAACGAAAAAGACTCTTCCCCAGTACGTCTCGAACTTTTTGCAAAGTTTCGAAACCCCTCACAGTCTATAGCCATATTTTCGCGGCATGGGTTCGAATAAAAAAATTCATCTTTGCGTTTACTTTTCCTGCAACTTGACCATCACCTTGAAATTTAGTCAGTTAGACTTTGTTAAGAATCTAGCAAAATGGGAATCCTTTTTAATCAATTTTATTTCGTTCTCATATTCATTTTGATTTTCAGGGTGAGATCATCAGCCCGGACAAATCACGTGGCTGTCGTACGAGCACTGATCGCACACATGCCGAATCGTCTTCGAGTAGACGCGGAAATTCGCACCCTCACGGTGCTCATATTAAACGGGCGAGGTCTCGAGCACGGTCAAGGTCTCCCTCACGAAAACGTAAACGGAAAGGCTCTGCAAGAAGAACAAGTTCTGCCAGTGGTGTGCGGCTCGCTAGGGAACGAGAGTCAACAAGAACGAGGATTGAATTTGCAAAAAAGTATAATCGCCGAAATGAGACGAATACCTCGGTAAGCAGAACAAATGCACGCCGGCAGTCGCCAAGTTCTGATCGCCGAAGAACTCTGCGCAAAACAAGCCATAAGTCGGAGAATTCTATAGTTGGCACTGCAGCAGGCAAGTCTTCAAAGCGCGCTCCATATGATGTAGAAACTAAGCAGTCATGCAAATCGAGTCGACGAGGAGCTGGCCGAAAGTCCGGTGGAAAGAGAGTTCTAGTTGAAGAAGACGATTCAAACAAGAGGCGCGGTCATTTGAAGGATACTGCCAACGTTGTTTCATCTACGTCCGAGAAACTGTCTAGTACCTCCGAAGTGTGTACAATGACGGCCTCTGATTCGAAGTCCGACAAGGTTTGCGACACCTTCGTTGATCACGGTGATGTAATGGAAGAACTAAGAGTTGAAGTCGACGGTTATGAGCCATCTTCAACAATAGCCATGGATAAAGACGAGGGGCTGTTGATTGATGTCTCCAGAACTGTGGAAGCTGGAGCCTCTCCTGTTGAAGTGGGTATTTCGTTGTTGTTTCTTATGAATGTTCAAGCGCTCGAGGAAGTATTGACAGGGAAATAGTTGCTCAATACTATCGCAAGGAAGTTCCCCTGCAAGTATCTCCGCGTGTGCTTGAACATTCAATACGTGATGTTGAACTAACGATTTACGTGGTCATGAAACAAGAAATTATTTGAAAGCAAATTGTCCTATTAGACTTTAGACATTAGACATTAGACATTAGATTCTCATTTTTATCTTTATATTATAGTTCGTGCCGTGTGCTACTCGAAAAGATTTCATGCGCGCAACAAAGTCTCAGTTCAAAGTCAAAAACTTATGAATATCTTGTAACATTATTTTGTAGAATAAATTTAATTCAACAGAAAACGACTTCGCCAAAGAAACATCATAATAGAATTCAAATACAAGCAATGTGGACGTTTCTAATCTTAAGAAATTTTCAGTCTTTGTCTTGTGCTTGGAAAGACAGTGATTTCGATTATGAAGATTACGGTATTTGCACTCCACGACAGCAGGATATACCTGCAGCGGAATTCAACGTGGGTTTACTTTTTTGTAGAACGTTTTGAGGAAGCTAGTATGACATCATCAAGCAAGTCGGTGGCTATTAGTGACAACAAATGTCCTACTTGTCAGCTTAAATCAGTTTTGTTCTGCTTGCGGACATGTATGTATTGCCCAAACGATTCTGATACCTCGTTCTCTTTGACTTCAATTCCACTTCTTCTCACGCAAACAACCTTGCACTGCTGAAAAGTATGGTCTATTGTTCACATTGACGAATGAGCAGATGGTTTCTGACATTTTTTACAGACCACTTCGCAGAGTATCCCAACCGAAGTGCAACTCCTTGATAAGAAACCGATACTTTTTGTAATACAGAAAGGGTTAAAGATAGTAATTATGCCAACAAAGTGATACTTTATATTCCTTGTTTCCCCTTTTTCTACATTTAGTATCTTTCATCTTTTAGTCGCCATTCGTACCGAAGACACCTACGTTCAACACTCCATCCGACTACTCTCCGCTTGGAACTGCTTACCAACTAAGTCGCTCGAGTCCTGGATCTGATGTACAGTCTTTCGGAATTCTTAGCTTTATTCTAACATTTCCTATTTGTCACAGAAGTTTCTCTTAATATACCAGTGCTTACTTTTGAGGTCACTTTATTTGACTAAACTTTTCAGTTGGGAGTGCCTGTTACGCCACGCGACGATGCCCGAACAAGAAGTCCAACACTTTTGCGAGCTCCCTCGGCAGTTAGCAGAGCTCTGTTTGCAAAAGTCGAGGTGATTTTTTTCTTCCATCGTTTTCGGGCATATTCGGTAATTGAAGACTTCACTCCACAATCTGGGTGCGTGCAAAGTAAAAGTGCGAGTTAAAACTGGTGGGGTCGACAGGAAAAGGAGAAAGTCCGTCGAATATCAGCAAATACTCAGTAGCGGTCAGAAATTTGTCAACAGCAAATTTTTTCAATACATCTCTTTCTTCAAACATGCGAGAAGCGGCTACTCCGAGGCAACGGTGGTAATGCTCATAATCTCTAGGTGGATGGTTGTAGGCTTCGTTAAGGCGCAGTTGTTGCTTTCTACTCGCCAGAGCTGCGACAAACTATTTTGTCGTTACTTGTTGTTTGCTTTTGTCTATTATTATCGCTGCTTATCAAAGTCCTCATCCTTGAAGATCAAACGAGTTCCAACTGATGCGATCCGAAAGACTGATCTGACTGGTATGGCGTCGCAGGCAGAGTGCTGGAAAGAAGCTTGGGATTGTACGAGTAACGATCCTGGTCCTTTTGTCTACGATTATGTGAATATGAGGGCATCTTCAGCATTCGGCGTCGGATCCATAGCAAACGATTACTCTGAAGACGCTCTTGGGTCGGAAATGTACACTGCTGAGGTATACAATTCTGTTCGTTCTTCCATAATTTGATCAGATCATGTATCATTGTAGACCACGGATGAGATGGACGCTGCTGGAAAGACGAGGATGAAACGTAGAACTCGCACTGAGAAGGTGAATACTGATAATGTTAAGATAGTGAGGATATGTTGGTTCTAGATAACCAAAATTAGAAGAGCCTTTCTCTTGAGTAGAGTCATGATTGGTGGTAAGAAAAATCGTTCAAGTGTTAAGCTCTATCGTTAAGAAGTACGGAATCTGACAATGGTAGGCATTTTCGTCAATACCTGATCGTTAGATACATCGAACAAAAAAGAAATTCAGTAATTGCTCGGATTTCTTCCTTTATCGAGGTAGGTAATGATTCAGCAATGGTCAGAAGGTGAAAAGCTTCTCAAACGATGGAGAGTGTTTTCTGGAGAACTGAGCCCGTTTCTTCAGGAGAGGATGGGCTTGGAGTGTATGCAAAGTCCCCATCATCGGTTTCGGCAAATGAATAATCTTGCTAGAAAGATTGCATTGGACGTCAAACATCGGACGTTCATGCACCAAGACATATGGCGTACTGTTGAACGAATAGTTCTGGGCTCAGAGAACCTTGAGGCGGTAAGCATTATAGCTTCTTCTGCATAGGGTTTTTTTCTTGAAATTGCTCGATCATTCGCGTAATTGCTGAGAAAGAAATTTTGTTTGCATTTAACAGAATAATGAATAAGTAAAGATAAAAGTTTATGGAAAGTGATCGAAGACACAAAAAAATAGTGATAGAACTACGTGGTACAGAACAAAAATTCTGAATCGGAGAAGAAATGAAAGCCACAAACTTGATAGCTACTTGTAATGTAATGTGAGAGGTAAAGGGAAACAAAGAATTTGTTATGAGAATGTTTCAGTACAGAGATTGCGGCTAGGTTCGTAATTGACGGATTTCAGCAGTTCGATCGGCTTACGACTGTTCTCCTCCCAGACCACGCGGATGTATTGGTCTTATTGTCTCTATTGGCTGATGAGGCTGTGTTGCCCCCAGAATTACTCACTAGTTCTCTCCGCCGAGCATATCACGGCGCTATCCAGATGTTACTTGCCATTGAGGTGAGTCCGATCACATTTATCTCATTTAGATTTATTGAAAAGTCAGGTCAATTATTGAGCCTTATAGAAAGGTCGGTTGTGGTAGTGTTCAGGTTTGTTGTAGAAATACTTTTTGCTAGGAGTTTGCAGATATTTCATGTAGAGCAGTCCATCACACTCACAAAGGCAAGACTGGTTTGCTGTACTATCATGTAGTACACCCAATTTTCTCAGCAAATCAACAAAACAGCTGCTTGAATTGGTTGCTTGCCTTCTTTAAAAGCAGCCACCCGGTTCTTCTTCATGGCTGTTTTGGCCTTAGCACTCTAAACAACTCAACAGTCCATCGTGCTTATTAGAAATCCGTGGAGATGAACTGCTGCAGTTATTCTCTATAGAATTGGAAGTAGAAAATTAGTACCATTGTTTTCCAACTATTTAAATCTGTACTGCTGTCAGAACGGTATAATTATTGAAGCAATATAGCATCTTTTCGCTCTATTTATGCTGTAGATCATTTTTCTTGCACGATTGAACAACTTTTACTTTTATAGGCTTACTGTCATGGCACTCGTTCCCGTAGCTCGAACACTCGAAGTCTCCTTAAAACAATCGGCAGCATGGGTGGGTACCTTTCCTTCCATTGTTCCACTCATAGATTTTGAACATCGATGACAAAAATGAATGTCTAATATTAGCTAGGATCTTTTCGGCTCCCGTCGTAGGGGAAATATTGTAATTGTAACATTAGGGAAAGTTCGTCGGTCGGAGTCGGTTCAATGCTTATGATATTAGCTGACCGGCTCAGCACGTTGTACATGTGAGTGGTGATAAGCAATGGCATATGAGCTATTGAGAAGACGATGGCATGATCTCACTAGAGTAAGGGATGAAGGGTGGGCGGAAAGCAGAAGTACAGGTTCGAGTCCTGTCCGAGGCTGGAGTTTTGCCCACATATCGTTAACAAGAACATCAAGTCAAAATGAGTAGGGGAATGCTCTGTTTCTTTTTTAGTAATTCATCCTTGGTGGCAACGCCTTTTTGGTGGAATTTAAAAAAAAAGCAACTGAAAACAAGGATCTAGGCTAACTTGCCTTACTCGATTAATCTGCTTGTCTTCTACACCTTTCCTCGCTGCTTAATGGGATGCTTAGTTAGGCATGAAGGAAACATGTGAATTTTGTAATATTTTCCACATTGACAGTATGCAGTCTTATGAGTTGAAAACTAAAGAAACTGAAATGGCGCAGTTTGCAGCGTACTGTAGGGACTAAGGAATTAACATGCACTCACACAGTCCACGTTGATCAGGGCTAAGCAGACAAGCAACCATTTATCCGTTCGAAGGATGGTTGTCATCGAAGCCATCTGGAAACACGAAAACCCTTCGTGAAAATGATATTGCTTGTTTGCTTTCACAACCAATGATTATAGAATTGGTTCTGAATGTGAGCTGAAGAAGTTCAGTTTCTTGAGGACTACTAGGTTACTATTAAGTTGTCACGCTTCAATCAATGGGCACACAAATGTAGGTTGTCACGCTAAAATATCCAACAGGTCGAATGAAGTGGGATTCAAAAGGTCTAGTAGATTCCCGCCTACCCGGGTCATCACCCACACGTTAAGCCTTGCTGATTAGTTATGACAAAGTGTAATGAAGAAATTGACAAATGCTGACTTAGTCCGCGTTCAAAGCCAAGCGTTGTCCCCTAGTTCTGCAGCATTATATACTCTGTAAGATTTCTTTTTCATTCCAAATTTGGTGTTGATATTAAATAAACTTCAGATGTTGTCTTTTCTCACCTGTTTTGTTTTAGTTTATTGTAATAGAATATTGTACAAAAATGTTTAGCGGCAAATTGTGCAGGAACGTACATTAGGTGTCTATATCATTCTCTCTTCCATTGTGTAAGTGTTTATATTCAGGTCAAACCTTGAGCGAGTCGGAGTTCTGCGATAGACTTGCGGACCTACTAGGCAATGAACGACCATTGTGGAATTACATCCGTCAATGGCTTCCATTGCCATACGATGAAAAGTTTGTTGAATTTATACATTCTCAAATACAAACGTGGTTGAATGAATGGCATGTTGTAGAGTAGCTCCGGCCGACTTCGAATTCATCGACCTATGCAAACGCTCCGATTCGGAGTTGCTTGAAGACAAAGGTGCAGAATGCATTGATGACCTGAGTGCTGTTCTTGGTACGCCACCTCCGAGGAAAGGTGGACCACTGCAGGTTTCTTACTTACAGTCCTTCTCTCAGCACTCTCAAGCTCTAGAAGCCCAAACAAACAGGTTTTCAGATAGTTTTTGTCCATGATTTGCCCGAAATAAGTTGAGCGAGAGCTGGAGATGATATTTCACATTCAGAAGCACCGTTTAGTTGACAAAATATATTATGCGTGCTTTTTGCGCCCGATATTTCCTATCTATATATTTTTTGCCCCCCCCCCCCCCCCCCCCCCCCCCCACCCCCGGTCCCTAATTTTTTTCACGAGAAAAATCGATTCATAACTCCCAGGATCACGATTGGTGTAATTCTTCTGCTCATCACACTCAGCTCTGATTGAAAGATTTTGGCATCTTTCGTCGCCTCATCGTCTCAGAATCTTGATACTCAATGCGCACATGTTCTTTTAATGACATGAATTGGGCATATAGCTCGTTTAACTCGTTTTTTGTGTGAATTGTCAAAAGAGATATCGTGTGAAATGGGTAGCTCGTCCATCCGTTCTCGATACCACCGCAACCTCTTTACGCTTCTAGTTTGGATAATCGGCAAGCTCTTCGCTCAAACAACAGTCACAACAAGAACAAGTAACAACGCTTATATGAATTGCAGTATTTTCATTTAGGTCACTGGTGGTCAACTGAATTCCCTCCAGAATGGCGTTTATGTTCCTATCATGATTTCTAAAGAGAAAAGTTCAGAAGAAGTTCCAGTTGCTGCCCAAACGGAAAACCATGTATGTACTATTTATGTTTTTTCTTAAGATTCTCTGTTAGGGTCGGCCTGATATCTTCTTAAATATTTATAAAGCTGTAACTTGATGGTCGGTCTGGTGGGTCAGTCTATCGTTTTCTCGTTCTGTGTCTTTGTCTGCATGTCTATCAGCTCTTCAAAATCTCTCACTTGGTTATGGTATAGAATGAGATCTGGAAGACCACCGCAAACTGAGGTAATCACGGTTAGGGATAAACTCAAAAGAGGTGAATGTTGCGCTTATACAGTATCAGTTGGCACATAAACACGTAAGTCACAACAAGGAAGGTGTCGAACAAAGAAGAAGTTTTCGATCTGCACCCCTCAAAATGTAGCTGCAAATGGTCCTTCGTCTGATTTGTTAACTCTTCCCTGACCCGTGCGCATTTATCCCAGTGGCTGGGCTTTTCTGAAACAAGATTATGAAATTTTCTCTTTGCGCCGTCTATTCCGATTGCGTCTCCTGTCAGCGGGGTTCTTCTGAGCTCACATGTGCTCTGTTGACCTTACTCGAAGAGCCACCCTCCCTGAACATGACCTCACCTCTTTAGGAAATGATGAGTTTATGGGCAGATGAACAGGCGGATAAGAGTGAATTCTTTTATAGGCATCAGTATTCTCATAATATCACCTGTACTCCTACAAACTTTGAAAGCTCTGATTTTAAATTGAGCTTTGTGCTCACGCTCTGCCCTCTGTGGGCGGATTCTGATCGTGTCACCCATGACAAGTATTCCCATCCTGCCTCCTGTGCTCATACATTTTTGAGCGCTCTAGGCCCACGGAAACTCGCCCTAGAAGTTATGAACTTCCTTTAAA
The DNA here is from genome assembly GCA_900617895.1 of Haemonchus placei. Taxonomy (NCBI): domain Eukaryota; kingdom Metazoa; phylum Nematoda; class Chromadorea; order Rhabditida; family Trichostrongylidae; genus Haemonchus; species Haemonchus placei. The sequence goes on along the minus strand of UZAF01016251.1, from coordinate 78,206 downwards.
ACATTTATTTCGCTAAAGTTTCTCACTTCAGAGGCCTAGTCCAGTCGTTGTACCCACTATCGATGTTCCCGCCCTGCTCCCAGTAACTCTTTCAAGTTTGAGTGCTCAAGGTCCAGGGACAGGGGGTCATGGATTCCTCGTCGGTTAAACACGCGCTCCAACAGACACGCGGATTGTATAAGTGGGATGGGATGACGCAGTCCTAAATATTGAAATGGAAATTGGAAACCAAGGTGTGAGCAGTCTGACAGAGACGGCGCATTGTTGTCCTTCATTCAGAAAAGGCTATTTCGAGAGGAAGGATGAAAAAAACCAATAATCTTCACCGGTTTGACTTGTGTTAAAGTGAAAACGTAAGATCGAAAATTCGGCTACTTCGTGTTTAACCTGTTTTCATGATTTCTGGTCCTTCGTTTTACGTTGTTCACTATTGTGGAGTTCATTTTGCTAAAATGGAATAATCTACTTCAGTAAATTATGTGAAAAATATTTTATATTATTGTATTTGAGTTTTGATCCTTTTGCAGGAACCTTCTTGGACACGAGAAACCGATATGATGATCTTGAAGACCTACAATGATGTGGAAGGCGGTGTCGAAGATGTAGTGAGGGAACTAAGGAAAAAGATTCCCTACTCTCCCTCAGATATCGAAAAAAGATTGAATTTTTTGATTTCTTTGTTCTGAAACTAGCATGCAAATGGTTCTAATTCTTTAACTGTAACTACTCTAGGACAAGATTTGGGAATGGGTAATGATGTCTCTACTAGTCGCTATCGCTCTACTAAATCATGTTCTGTATTTTTTTTTTTTGATTTTTTTTTCTGTGTGTTCAGAAAGCATCAGGATCAAAATAGTCACTTACGTTTTTCACTGATCTCAAAAGTTAGCGTTCTGCTATGCTTACAGTACTACTTTTGATTAGTTATCAAATTATTAATACATCGCAAACTGCCTCTTTGATTTACCTTTCCTAAGCGTCGAGTAATTTGGAAGGAAGAGAAACGAGTGATTAACAATGTATTGAAATAACCAAAGTTTTTTTTGTACATGCTCATATTTATGAATCTTCAATTGTTTAACTGGAATTCCTAATAAATTAAAGAGTATACAATAATCCGCGTCAGCATGTAAAACTACAGGTGCTTGGGGACTCATTCTCTGATGTTCGTTGAGACTGTGCCAATTAATTGAAGGCAATGAACACTCTAGTNTGATTCCCATCAAGCAACATTACCACAGCTGTTTTTTTACTGCTTTTCTTTACTACTGATTTCAAATATTGCAATGGATTTGTGAATGCGTTGGTTCGATATTGACTAATCCGTTATGGACCGGTGGTTGAACCCAAGTTAGTCTCACAAAGGTGACGATGTGGGCAAAACTTCGGCTTCGGATGGGTTAAACTCGTACTTATGCTTCGTGGACCCTGCTTACCTCTTCAATGGCTTTGCAAGTAAGCCGTCAGTACATTTTGTATGTGTGCAAAATATTCACTTCTCATCTTTATCATAGTCCATTTATTTACGTGCTTCAAACGAGCTTTGTTGATGAGTTTCTAGAGAAGGGCGCGACATGGGCATGAATAGGTTTTGTGGCGTGTAGATGAGAGATCAAAACTTGTTTTGAAATTGCTTTCCTGAGCGACAAACAAATTTTTAGAGTTCAATCCCGGCTGATGCTACCATACTACTGGTTTGAATGGTACATGGAGTGTCCCTCAGAATCACTCCTAACTATTGTTACGAGTAGGGATGTGGTTTTCAAAATCATTGCTCATCATGCACTTGCTTATCTTGTCATGCACACAGATTCAGATAGATAAGACACTATTTTGACAACGTGTCCAGTAGTGTGGCTGCGTGGTATTGACCCAGTTGGTGTCTGAGAGTATCTCTTTCTTCAAGGAAAGGCTTTCATCAGGTCATCCATAGGGATTACTAAAGTGAATTTGAGAAAGCGAACTAGCTAAGCGGGCCCGGAAAAGCAGAAAAGAGAAAAAGAATTGAGCTTTCATGCTTCTGGCTTCAATCAAAAAAAAACTGTGACTGCACGTCCTACGGTGCCCATTACGCCCCTGCATTAATTACGGACCCATGTAGCACATATAGGGGTTAGCGAAAACCCTGTAGTAGTATAAACCGCGATCGACCTTCTCTTAAACTTGGCATGACCTTTGACTAATATGAATATTTGTATATTTGCTTCAGCCTTTCCAAGATTTCAAACTTTATAGGACTAATGTTTCGTATTCCAAGTTTTCAAGTACCTGCAGTAGTAGTTTTCGCGTAAAACCAAGCTTTACCACATTGTCTTTACTCGCTGTCAGCATGCATGTTGCTCGTTTCTTCAAATTACAACGCCGAAATACTCGAGCTTAGTTTAGATGAAATGTTGTAGATATCAACAAATATGTTTTATCAGTAACGAAAATGCAAATTCTGCATGGGTTGCTTCGGTGGCGACTTTATTCCGTTACACCTCTGAAATCCATGGAAATTTTCACGAGTATCGCTTAACGAAGACTGTACCATAGCGTGAGAGTGCTGCCAGGTTGAGATTATGCATATTGTAGCTTCTGAAATTGTCCTATCAATAATCTGCCTGCCTTGACTAGGCTATTGCTCACACTTTGCGACTTGCACTCGTCATGGACTCAAGAGTTTAACTATGACTGAGACATCATTTGGTTAGATGGTATGATAAAAATAGTTCTGATAGCGTCATATTTGCTTATAATCCTATCAAATTCCTCCTGCAAGTTATAGCGCGAAAGAAGTTAACAGCCGGCGAGATATCAGAAAAAGCGGTACAAGACTGCATAAGAGCAAACGCTGAGGCGTTAGGCCGTGGTGGTTTCTGACCAAGAAGAACTTGACGAAAACTCGTTGTTATCGCTACTTGAGTCTTTTAACCTTCTCCCTCTGCCAGACGTATTTCTAGAGGCGGAGGGCTTGCTAACGTAAGTATACTGTATACCTACGTCGGCCACGCGGTGCACTCCGCGTCTCTCCTTATGCAACTTTCACAGTTCTGAAGCTGAAGAGTCCAGAGGAGGACTAGATTTCGTGGTATGGGCGCTTTCATTTGGTCACACACTACTTGATCTGCCTTTGAGTTACGTGCAAGAATACAGGTACCTGAGAAACTCTCGATCATTGATTGGCATTCCTTTGTTGGAAGCGAACCTGATCAGCTGACGTCCCATTGCGAGAGTGGAAGTGAATAGAATGCAGGAGGCTAGCAGAAGCAATATGCCAAGTGTTCGGGACCACATCCCGCTAGCTGAAAACAGCAAATGAAGTTTTCTCATGCGTCCTTAGTAGCCGCAGTAAACGCACGCAGCCAGGATCTCTAATATCCACTACACTGACAAGTGCAAGCGATAATTAACTGCTCTGATGAGCGCAACTACTACAGAGATGCTCAGGAAGCTGTCATACAATGTCCATGAATTGGTGGTTCCTGGACTGGTGATCACTAAATAGCGGTAGACTCGTCAAGTGGTGATCTGATCAGCACTTTGCTAAAGTCTGCGCAAGTTGTCGCATATTTGGTATTCATACTGTGCTACTCTGTCGTAAATGAGAGTAAACATAAATTTACGAAATTTTCAGCTGCGTCGGGTACTATAAAAGATCCTACCGCTTACATCAGTCATTCTCTCTTAACTGGTAGAGCTGTCGACTTGTGAAGGGTGTTTTAATTCTTGACGGTGAGTGTCAAAAACGAAAAAGAGAGCTTTGATATCTCAATTCACTCGGAACTCCGATGTGCAGGCTTGCAGTGGACTCAAAATTTAAAATTAAGAAAAATCAGCGGGATCCGCCCACTCCAGTGATCATGTCCACATAATATCTCTGAACCTTTTATTTCGAATTATTTCGAAATTCGGTTAAAATATATTGAAGGGGGGGGGGGATGGACCCCCATCACAATGTCAGCATATGAAGAACTAAAGCAGTGTTACGTGTTATTCGTGCTACACCCAGGACATGCAAGTTTTCAACTACGCCTCAGGAATAAAGGAGTTGGCAGTTCTCAGCCTTTCACACAAAGTGATCGTCCCACTCAACCGGTTCCTCCTACCCTGTTGGGATTTATTGTTAGTGGAGAAACTATAATACCCTGGTTAAACTTCATATAAGCACACTAATGGTAGGTGCCTATCCTTTTTTTCGTCTCTGATACATTGCTAATATAGCAGGGCTTAACACCTGACACTAGCTCTTGAAATACTAATATTGTGCCTATGGGCGCCCCCCCCCCCTCTTCAAACTACATTTTCACCGAATTTCTTTTTTATCACTTTAATGTTTTAACTAAAGCAATTATTCATGGTGGCTATAACGACTAAAGTTAGTGCCTATAAAGATCGCGTGAGTGCTGATACATGGGGCGGCAACCTTCTTCGTGGTCTTGTAAATTTGCGTGTTCACACACTCAGAGTAACTTTGTTTAGAGGGGAGCTTCCTTCACACTAAATGGGATGTACTTTTTGCGAAAGTTTCGGGAACCCACAAGAGAGAAGAGATTTTAGAAATGTGAAGATGGTTCACGCAGATGGTGAGGGGGCACGAATCTTAAGCCTAAATTATCGAGATGGAATTATTGTAGCTAATGTTTCAATTTGTAATGCATTGCAGTACCCACTCTAACTGCTCAAAAAACCACAAAAAGACGCGTTTTCGCTTTACTCTGGTATTTTCCTTATGAATGGGTTGATTTTCACTTTTTTCATATAGTATGTTCTATATTTCAGCCCAGCTCCTCGAGCTCCACGATTTGTCAAATACGAATTTTCGAAGTTGAATTTTGAAGTCCTCCGTTTTATCTATTTATTTATGCACCTCACTGAGTGCGTACTGCTACAAGCAAGTAAACCACGCGCCGCCACCGTACAATGTGAAATTAGGAAGAGAGAAAGGATAGAAATACCTGGGAGTATAAATCTCCAGAAGCTGCACTGATAGTGAGTGCCACGAAGATGCCCTATAGCCAGTAACCAGTTGGTCATGGTGCCACATTCCGTCAGGAGTCAGAGGACCAAGTCGGAACTTCGGCAAATGGGTACGCGAACCTCCCTCGCGGAACCGACTTGAAAGCTACTGACAAAATGGCAAGGAGTGAACAGTTAAGCCGGACATTTCGTTAAATTAGAAGCATCGAGGAAAGCAGACTTAGCAACGTTGGCGACGGACTGCAAGTTAAAGAGCACTAAAAAAGAAATTCAACGAAATAACAAAGACAAAAAATACAAACCAAACATGGAAACGTCCACCAGCTGGCACAATTCAAAATTGAACGAAAAGTCAACCGTCGCATCCCACAGGTTGCAAGATCATTTCGATACCAATTTCTCTCCAAGACGGCTAAATTTGGTCATGCTCCAATTTTAAATGACATTGGTTTTCAACTGAAGAATGGCGATTATGAATTAATTATTAGGTTGTAAGGAAAGTTCTGGCCGTTTTGACAGCTAACTTTTAAAAAGTTATAACTCATCTCAAAGTGTACATTTTTATTCAAAATNCGAATCTTAAGCCTAAATTATCGAGATGGAATTATTGTGATGCAATCTCATAGCTAATGTTTCAATTTGTAATGCATTGCAGTACCCA